>LAXH01000036.1:0-19779 GCA_001006505.1 Tilletia horrida
TCGTGACTACATGAGGTAAAAATGAATGTGCGTGTGAATAAGGTTTCCTCCACACACGCTCAGTTCCTGACTCCGTCCTTGGCTACGAGTACGACCGGCAGCTTCAGGCTGGGACCAGATCCGACTCTAACAACTACTTCCAGTCGGAGATACTTCCTTCTTAGCAGAGCTCCAACTTCGTGTCACTGAGTAGCTCATCTCTCTTGCCCGCGTCTCCCTCTCCCCGCAGCTGCTTCAAGATGTCCGAACGAAAGGTGCTCAACAAATACTTCCCACCGGACTTCGACCCATCGAAGATCCCGCGGCGCAAGAGGGCGGCCGACCGGCAGCAGATCGTCCGCCTTATGGCTCCTTACAGTATGCGCTGCAACACATGTGGTCAACACATATCCAACCGCAAAAAGTTCAATGCCCGGAAGGAGACGGTCCTCGGGGAGACGTACTACGGCATCGAAATTTTGCGCTTCTACGTCAAGTGCACCCGCTGCTCAGCCGAGATCACCTTCAAGACCGACCCGAAGAGCACCGGCTACGTCGCCGAGCACGGAGCCAGTCGTAACTTCGAGCCGTGGCGGAAGAAAGATGGTGAGGAGGAGAAGGAAGATCCCGATGCGGACCCGCTCGCCCACTTAATCGAGGAGGAGGATGGCCAAAAGAAGGACAACGAGCTCGATCCGATGAAGGCGCTCGAGGCCCGGACGCTCGAATGTAAGCGCGAGATAGAGATGCTCGATGCGCTGCAAGATATCCAGACACGGAATGCGAGAAACGAGCGGACCAACACGGACGCATTGTTGGCTGATTTGGCTGCGGGCAAGGGCAAGGGACGCGAGCTGGATCCAGAAGCGGAGGAGAGGAAGAGACAAGAGGCAGAGGATGAGGTGCTGGTGCGAAAGTACTTCTCAAAGGCGGGGGACATTCCATCCATCGAGCTGCCCTTCGAAGACGAAGACGCAATGGCAGAGAGGGGAATGGGGAACGATGAAGGCGCTGCCGCTGGCTCATCAAAATCCAACGGCCATGCTCAACCACCTCCCTACAAACCAACAACCGTCAAGCGAGCTGCGGACGAAACGAGGTTTGAGGTGGCCTCCCTTCTATCGGATGGCGCGAAGATCTCGTTGGCCGCAGAGGGGAGCAGCAAGTCATCGCCGATTTCATCGAGGAAGCATTTTCCTTCAATGTCTTCGTCACTATCGTCAAAATTGTCACCCATGGCCGTTGCGGGCCCGGCCAAGAAGAAGCAAAAAGGCAATCCGCTGGGCGTTGTCCGCAAGAAGTAGGAAACTTCGACTGTCTCACCCATGTATTTCTAGCTCCATCCGCAATTCTTACTGTCAAGGTACTGCTGTACTCCAGAGGTCTTTGCGTTCGGTCGGAATGATCGAGTGAAGAATGGGTCGAATCATCAGGGGATGATGTCAATCCTCAACACCCAGCGGGCAATCCTTCATCAAGCTGTGACAGTTTTCGTTGCCCACATGCTTGGATCAAGTTGCCCAAGCCATGCCTGCCCGGGCAAGCAGCGCCTCCGCATGGTCCCTAGAGTCTCCAGTGCTCACACTCTGGCGTCCCAAGATCGAATACAAGACGCGCTTTCACCAAAGATGCAGCATGCATGCATGCCCTGTCCATGACAAATGCATTATAAGTATTGATGTGGAGCATCTTGGAAGTGTCCGTACGCATAAGCACATCAAACAGGAGCAAGGTAGGTCACGAAGATCCTAAGATAGATACAAGGCCCGCAGGGCAACGAGGATCCTCCGGAGCGTGCTGCTTCTCGCTCGTGCACCGGCACGTATTTGGTCATCGCTCTGGGCCATTGTGGCTTTTGAGATGTCAGCGTAGACAGCGCAGGCCACCCGCAGTCCTGCGCGCGCCGAGTGACAGGGGAGATTTGAGAGGGCCGGGTATGAGGAGTCGTATAATGCTTGGGCCAGTGCCAGCAGACGAGCACGGTAGATCCGAATCAGTGCCGGAGGGACTTCCCTTTCGATGGACACAGACGCGGGAGGGCTCAGAGACGGCGACACAGTGCCGCTGCTACCGTTCCGTCTGAGGCCCGACAGACCTGCTTTTCCATTCTGGTAGGAGCGTCCCGATGACTCGCACGACTCGATGCTGCCGGACTTTAGCGCGTCGGCAATCCACGCGTCTCGCTCGTCAAAGAGCTCTCGGGGAAGGTACGATCTTCCGAGTGATCGTGAGTCGGTCACCACGTCGCGTGCAATGTTGATCAACTGGAGAGCGACACCCATCCGCCTAGCATGGATGAGAAGTATAAATTCGGGACTTGCCTCCTTCTCGCGTCGTTCCGCTTCCGCCCTTTCTTTCGCCGTCCTTGTTCGTGATGGATGCCGATCGATCGCCAGCAGCATCTCAGAGAGACTCTCCCGCTTTTCTGGTTCGTATGCCGGAAGCGACCGCCCGACCCGGCCTAGCACCACGCGCACGCACATCTCCCCAACAGCCCCCGCGACACACTGAGCGTATTCCCCGAGGTCGTCCAAGGTCTCCATTCTGCATGCCAGAGGTGGGATGAACTCTGCGGATTCCGTAGGGTTGTCTCGCACGCTGGAGCCGGTACTGTCCATGCCAAGGTCGATGGCATACCCATCAAAGAGCTCGTTCCAAAGCTCTCGGAGGACCAGACCCCGCATGTCGACCAGAGTCGAGGCAGCCGTAGCTACGTCTGCTATTGGATCTGCTCCGTGATACACGCCGGACTCTGACTCCGAAAATTGGCTGGACGCCTCCTTCGTCGCCGCGATCTTTTGATTTTCGGGCAGCAGCTCGACACGCGCAAAGGACTGTATGCGCAGAGCAATCAGCTGCTTTCGCTGCTGTGGATCCATGCCGTCTTTTCCGTCTTCCGCCTCCTTCTCCTCATCTCGCACGTCGCCGCACGCCAGGAGGACGACCTGGCGCAACAGGGTCAGCCGCTTCGCCTTCTTCGCTGCGGCGGCCTCGCTCGCCGTGTTCTGGTTGGAGTCCAGCTTGGTAGACGTCTGGGCCGCGGCGTGATCTATTAAGTTGTCACTGGCCCGACAGAACGCGTACACCGATCCAAGGTCGGCGCGCAGATCCCAAGGCATCAGCAACGACGCCAGGTTGAAAGAGCGCGACGCGGCTGAGAGTATCGCGAGGTGAGCGCCGAGCCCGCCCGCAGACGATGTCTTTGAGGCGTCGCCAAGGGAGGAGACGAACGCCTTCCACATCGTCAGGACTGTGCCAGAAGCCAGGGGGACGTTGACGGGCGCCAAAGGCGCCAGGTTGGACGTGTCTGCTTTCCCGTCAATGTACTCCGGGAAGAAGCGCGCTATCGCAACGCATCGGTCGAAGGCAAAGGATGCGACGACAAGAATCAGGTTGGTCACAAAGAAGAACGTGGCCTCTTCGATGGGTAGGTCTGGGATCACAAAGATCTCCAGAGAAGTGTGGCGCTGTGAAGAGAAGAGTTGATTGTGAGCCGTGTTAAGGCCAGGTATCGTCAGCTAGAGAGCATGCATCACACTCACGCTGATGAACCAAGTGCCCCTACGCAGAGCAAAGACGTCTGCAAGCCACAGATAGCCCGTGGGTACCAGGACCGACGCCAATACCGCGACCGTCCGGAAGAGCGCAGGGGTCGTGTCTGCGTTGGCCGCCTCAAGGGTGGTAGGTGAGCAGATGGACACAATGTGGTCTGCAGCTCCCCAAGTGAGCAGCAGCAGCGGAATACTGCTCCACCATAGGATCATTCCCATGTAGTAGGTGTGCTCATTGCTGCTCGCGAATGCCAGGGCCAGTCCGGACAGACAGATGCCCAGATAGCAGAGGGGTGCGATGGTGCCGGCGTACGACGCGCGGTCCTTCGAGACGCGCATGTGCAGGGGTGGAAGAATCCATCGGGTGAAGAGGGTGGTTACCAGGGTCGTTAGGACGGACTGAATGAGAAACTGCAGTGCGAAGGAAGGAGAACACAATCGGTCAGATGTAAGCAGACGGGACCAGAAAAGCGACACTGATCGACTCACGAAGAAGTACTCTTCCAGCGGAATTCTCCAGATTGTGCCTAGCACACACGCGCGAGGATATCCCCAAGCCCTCCTGCGGATGAGTTCGCTGTCCCAAGCTGTGGTCCAGACCAATGCGACCAGTGGAAGCAATATCAGCTTCAGTCGCTCGAGTTGAGTGAGGAAAGGCCGAGTGAGGAAGGCGAGGATGAGGGTTGGCGGGATGGTGAAATAGAGGTGAAAGACGCGATATGTAAGCCTGCATTCGTCATTGGTAAACATGGTGCTGGCTCGGGTGCGCAGGGGAGCGAATGCGTCCCCTCGAGGTCAAGGATGGGTGATGCACCAAGTTGCTGCCGGGAAGGATGCCGTTGGAGGGGAGCGGGGGTTTGAAGCGCGACGCCCGTGCAAAGGAAGAGGGAATGGCGAAGGCACTCAAGCAAGCATGCGGGCTCACGGCAAGTCGACGACAACCGATGGCCTTGTCAGTCTTGGAGATGGTGATGGTGATGGAGATGGAGATGGAGGATGAACAGAGTAAACAGCGGCCGCTAGCTGTTGGGGCTTCTGCTTCTCGCCGGTGTTGTTGAACCCTGCAGATCGTGATGCTGTAATGGTGCATTTCATCGGATAAACACAGATCTCCCAACCTCCCTCTGCTGCTGGCTTGACGAGCATCCATTCGTCGAGCATCGCAGACATCGAGTTCACTCCACAGCCAGTCAGACAGATGCTTTACTATTGCAGGATCTAGATCAGAGTGGATATGGTCGGTAGTGGCGCGTGTCTGAGGAGCCCGCACACCCCAGAAGTTGCTCGGAAGAAATGCTGCTCAAAGTCGCATCATCGGCCATCAGAATGAAAGTGCCAGCTTCCCGTTGCCCTTGTCCTCGGTCTGGGCGTGGTGTCTGGTTCGACTTCCCCAGCGCCGCATCAGATTATTCGACTGACCGTCGGAACTTGGCTTGGACCCAATTCCGATACATTCTCTTTTGCTCCCGACGATTGACCAGCAGGCGTCTATCGACCGCCAACTGCAGGGTCTCGTATTGGTATGGATGGGGCGCCTGGTCGCCCACTTCGGGAGACGCTCCGTCTTCTGCGGAAGAGGGATTGGTGTGGGGGGCGGGCGACGCACCGAAGATCTCCAGCAGTTGCTCGGGAAGGAAAAAGTAGACTGCGCAAACGAATGAATGCATGATCAGCACTTTTGATTCTCTCGCTGAGAATATCTGAAAGCGTGCCTACCTCTTGTGCCGTCTCCTCGCACTGTCCGCATACAGAATTTGTATGTCAGGCCAGAGTCCAGTCAGCGTTGAATATACGCATACATCCGCGTTGCGCACTTACCATAGAAGTTGTCCTCCAACAGGCGATCCTTCTTGAACCGTAGTTGAGGCAAATCATACCTCCCGTAATCACGGAACAACACCAATCCACCCGGCTTCAGCATCGTCATGACGTTTCGGGCCGCCGAAGCCCACTCTTCGGGCCGTAGTGCAGAGAAAACAAAGATGAGCACCACAATGTCGATGCTGTGCGGTTGCACGCCTTCCGGCAGTCTGGCTTGCGTCTGGTCAGAGTTGGTTATAGGCGTAGTTCCGGACAGATCCCAGACCGAGGCCGCACAGGATCCAATTTTCTCGGTGCTGGAATACAGTGGATTGCTCTGGATGAGGCGCGGAAAGAAAAGTCAGGTCCACCATCTCGTGCTATCTGGGTCGGTATCCGTTCGAGTCATTTCGCGCACCTTGACGACCTGAACAGCCTCCGCCGAATAATCACATGCGAAAAGCTCCAAGCGTGGGTTCTTGTTTGCCTCCAGCAGCGGAAAGACGGTGTTACCCGCTCCGCAGCCCACTTCGATGATCCTCATCGCTGGGGCCTAGGGATGGAGCCACAGTCACTTCCCCGTTGAATTATTGCTGAGGGAGAACAGCTGACTCACATCTTCCTGGATGGCGGCTGTCAGTTCTGGAAATTCGAGGTGTAGCCAACGTCTGTCCTTGAAGAACCGGTTCTCGTGCTTGCTATAGAAAGTATCCCAAAAGCCAGCGGCATCGGCATGAAACCGTGCTGAAACAGATTTGGAATCGTCGAAATCCTTCAAATCTCAAGCATGTCGTCTGCTAGTGGGACAAAAATCAATACTTACCTGCTTCGTCCGAGGACACTGCTGCCTGAGCCTGCTTGTCGAGCAGTCCCTGGATGGTCTCCATGTAGTCCGCTGGTGGCTCGACATGATCCCTGGGACGGCGATCAGGTAGCAGAATCGGAAGACGTGGTGTCAATCCAGCTCTGCTCGCCTTTTTCAAACCGGCGCAAGTCTTACCAAGCGTTGTGCTCCCATACATCGTCCCCTCCTTGATCGTCTAATAATCTGGCGCCGAACGTGCTCGCCGCTCGCTCGCTGTCAGTCTCTCGTAGTTTCTTGGCCTCCTCCAGAGTTTTTGGCCGATTGACGTTGGCGACTGAGCCAGAGTTTGCCGCCGCATTAGTCACTGGCTTGGCGGAAGAGGTGCTCTTGGGCACGGCACCGCCCTCCGTAGACCTACGCTCTTGGTCTTCGGACAAGGCGAGTCTCGCCAGATCGTCCGTCCTACG
Organism: Tilletia horrida; assembly: GCA_001006505.1. Classification (NCBI taxonomy): domain Eukaryota; kingdom Fungi; phylum Basidiomycota; class Exobasidiomycetes; order Tilletiales; family Tilletiaceae; genus Tilletia; species Tilletia horrida. The sequence continues at coordinate 6,603 of LAXH01000036.1, forward strand.
AGTCATGTTCACGTCGGACAGAGACCAAGCCCCAGGAAGAGTAGGCATATGCAGTTGTGGTTGCGGGTGTAAGCGTTGGTACATTGCATGTAACAGAAAGGAAGGAGAAAGAAGGTAGTGATCGAAAAATCAGAATAAATGCACTCCAAGTTGGACGAGGTTGACTGGAAGGAGGCCGTCTAGATTTGGCCCCGATCCGGTACTGATGCTCACACCGGTTGTTCCGACGTCGCGGTAGGAGCTGAGGCGGTCTCAGAGGTAGAGGCTGAGGCACTCTTCTCGGCCTCTGCGATCGCATCTGCGAGGATGGGTGCGAGCGCTTCCGGAAAATCGAGCTTCTTTGCCGCCTCTTTCGCGTGTGTGGACAGCTTCCGCCAAGTTCTTAAAGCACGTCCGTTTCGAAGATGATCAACGTACCGTCAGCCAGCCTGTTGCCCAATGCTCAAATGTAAGGAAAGGCTCAGAACTCACTTTTTCAAGATGTCGACAAATTTCTCTCTTGTGTAGTCCTCGGAATGTCTTTGTGCGAAGAGAGCGAGCTCTTGCTCCAAGAAGACCAGGACGGCCGCATCTTCGAGCAGCTTTTGAGCACAAGCAGACATTCTTGTCAGCTTGGCCGGGACTTAGGCTTCATGCTTGGGTGCTTACTTACTTGGGTACCTTGATTGGAGCCAGCAGCCTTGCCCGGTTTGAGATCCGTCTTGCTGATCCAAGTTTTGGCCGCTTCGATCTCGTCGTCTGGTAGACCTGCCTGCTTCATATATTCTGCAGCCCTGTCTGCTTGCAGTGTGTAGAGCTCTCTTCTCCATTTGAGATAACCAGCCTTGCCCTCCGGATAGGAAGATCGAGGAGATTCGAATCGAGCCAGATGTTGGCATCGTGCTGCGATCCTGACGAGCTCTTCGTTGTCCTTTGCAATCTCTGGTAGAGAGTCGGCGTAAGCTGGCAAGAGCCTGACCGCCCATGATTCGACGCAGTCTGCATATGCGAGCTCGTCCAGGGCTGCCCCGCTCTCTGGCATGGAAGCAGCTGTGGGCCGCAGTGCAAAAGGGGAGGCCCCAGTGTCCTTGTTTTTGGCGATGTAGAGGGGGTCCTTGCGATGGCAGGCATCGATAAGCTGCCGCGCTACATCGTACGGGGATCGCATTGCGCTGGCTGCCGTCTTGCCTTTGGTGTTGGAAGCAAGGTGGTAGCTGATGCTCACGATGACGCTGAGAAGTGGGGAAATTGTGGTCATGTTGGTCATGTTGACCCGTGCGCTGATCCCTCTGTTCTTCCTGGACACCACCAACGACGATCGACCTCACGCAAACACGCTGCTGCCTCACCACTCCCGGTCAGGATCATCTCTCAGGAGCAAAAGGGATTGCGTGTTGAGCTACACACCCACAGACACGCGTCCAGGTTTCGGTATATCTCCCTGCAAGCTCATCAGGCGGCGATGGCAGAATCCGGCAAGGACGCTCGCTTCTTCCAGAGGAGCAAAGTACAAGAACTGAAAGCAGAGCTCACCGCGGCAAGCGAGAAGAAGGACAAAGGATGGGTGCGCACAAAAGCCGCCCTCAAGCGCATCCTCGCCAATGCCACCATGGGCAATGACATGTCGGCCCTGTTCGGCGACATTGTAGCCCTCATGAACATCCAGGTCCTCGACATCAAGAAGATGGTCTACCTCTACCTCACCAATTATGCGCGGGCAAAGCCTGAACTAATATCAGACTGCATTCCTGGCTTCATCAGCGTGAGTCTGGCCCTACTCATTCGTCAGGAAAGATCACCTTGCTGACACCGTGGCCCTCTGTCGGAAATGCCCCTTTGTGCATCTCCAGGATTGCAATGACAGGAACCCGCTCATTCGTGCCCTGGCCATCAGAACAATGTCATACATACACATACCAGCCTTGACCCAGGCCCTGCTCGATCCTCTACGCCACTCCCTCAAAGATTCAGATCCGTACGTGCGCAAAACGGCAGCCATTTGTGTAGCCAAACTCTACATGGCGGACCGCAAGCTTGTGGATCGACAGGGGTTCATCTCAATGCTGCGCGACTTGTTGGCCGATTCAAACCCGACAGTCGTCGCGAATGCGGTAGCAGCTCTCACAGAAATCAGCGAGAGGAGCGACAACATCCAACTGAAGCTAAACGTCACCATTGCCAGCAAGCTCGTCAGCGCACTCGGCGAATGCTCAGAGTGAATCTAGCTTCATCGAAGCGCCTACTTTGTGTGAAACGTACACTGACACCATGCATGTTTTACAGATGGGGTCAAACATACATCCTCGAATCGCTTATGTTCTTTGTGCCCTCTGATTTTGCCGACGCGGAAGTACTTGCGGAGCGGATAGCTGTTCGCCTTCAGCACGCTAATTCGGCTGTGGTGCTTACCAGTTGCAAGGTGATCCTCTATCTCATGAACTACATCAGCTCTGCCCAGATCAAAGACAGCCTTTGCAAAAAGCTCAGTCCGCCACTTGGTAGGTGACAATCTCCCAATGCAGCGCGGGCGGTGCACTGACGCTTACATTTTCCAATAGTCACTCTGCTGTCCTCAGGACCAGAAGTTCAATATGTGGCATTGCGGAACATTCTTTTGATCATTCAGAGGCGGCCTCAAGTACTGCAGAATGAAGTCAAAGTCTTCTTCTGCAAATACAACGATCCAATCTACGTCAAGATGGCCAAGCTCGAATGCATGTACAGGCTCGCCACAACACGAAATGTCAACGAGGTCCTTGCCGAACTCGTCGAATACGCCTCCGAAGTTGATGTCGACTTTGTCCGCAAGGCAGTACGCTCCATCGGAAGACTGGCTATCAAGATCGAATCAGCAGCAGAGCGGTGCATCTCTGCCTTGCTAAAGCTGATACAGACGAAAGTCAGCTACGTGGTGCAGGAGGCGATTGTGGTCATCAAGGACATCTTCAGAAAGTACCCGAATCAGTACGAGGGCATCATTGCCACGCTCTGCGAGAACCTGGACACCTTGGATGAGCCAGAAGCAAAGGCGGCCATGATCTGGATTGTAGGCGAGTACGCCGATCGGATCGAGAACAGTGACGAGCTTCTGGAAGATTTCCTCTTCTCTTTCCTCGAAGAGCCTGTCGAGGTCCAGCTGGCCCTCTTGACAGCGACAGTCAAGCTGTTCCTCAAAAGACCATCGGCCGGGGGCGAGCTGGTGCCCAAGGTACTGAAGTGGGCGACCGAGGAAGTCGACAATCCTGACTGTCGAGATCGAGGTTTCATGTACTGGCGTCTGCTTTCCACGGACCCGGCGGCCGCGCGAGCCATTGTTCTCTCATCGAAACCGCCAATCAGCACCGAAACTGATCGAATGGACCGCCAGCTGCTCGACCAATTGCTGCTGCATGCAGGTAGCTTGGCTAGCATCTTCCACCGCCAGCCTCAAACATTCATTCGCGGTGCCAAGGCAAGATATCTGCCTGACAGCCCTGCCCTCGACGAGGTGGCCAGACGGACAGCCAGTACACACCTGCATTCGAAGCCAGCGCTACGTGGAATGGAGTTTGGAGGGGCCAGCGCCGATGCCGGTGCATCTGCTTCTCCCGCGACAAAGAGCGCGTCACAAGTCGGCAACAAGTCGGTCTCTGACGATGAAGGAGAGGCAAGGGGCGCGACTACATCAAATGGTGAAGACACAGCTGGGCCACCTGCACTGCCAACTCGGAAATCTTCTGCTCCGCCACCCGTGTCTACGGGTCTCAGTGCCGAAGATCCCCTACCCAGCCCACTGACACCACAGCCACCGACGACCCAGTATGCCCGTCTTGGAGGCGACGAAGGTAAGAACGGGCAGGGTACACCGGCGAACGGTGGAGGCGGAAGCGGAGAGGATCCCTGGGCGATGCTGGACAGTCTGGATGTGGGCTCGTACGGAGCGGATAATCCTACGCCGAAAGGGGGTGCCTTGGATGACCTTCTCATGTGACAGCGGCCCCCTAATCCCGGTGCAGCTCAAGTGCTTCACTCGCCGTACAATGGACTTTCCCTCTCTGCCAACTGCCTGTAAATGTGCTCGAGCACAAGCACATCGAGCTCTGACCGCCCACGCGGAAGGAAAGCTGAGGAAAATGGTGAGAACCTTGAATTATTTGGACAAGTGACACTACAGTCAAAAAGGAGGGAATTAGCAAAACAAGCGGAGAACGTCGCTGCGGTGAGGAGGGGGAGGTAAAAAGGAAAGCTGTGGCGAAGAGTGAAATGCGAGAGCAAGGAAGAATAAGGGCGACAGCGATAGCGAAGGAGGCAGAAGAAAACAGTGAGGCCTAATGAGGGTAGATTCGCGATGCGTCGCGAACATGCGCTGAATACTGAGCTTTCGTCTGTTTGACATTCTGGATGTTTTTTTTTGAGGTTGAGCTGATGTTGGACCATACAATTGAAGTGACGACGAGCTGACTAGGAGAAGTAAGGGTCCGTTCTTTGACGATGTGACGAAGAGAAGGAAACAGTTGACAGAGAGGTGGCCAGGGACGAGATGACCAGACCCTCCTTGGTCGGTCGGATGGCAGATCAGCCGTGTACGACGTCGACCGGGTGTATCGGGTTGTCGACGCTGTGACGTCTGACCACACTCTGATGCGAAGGGTATCAAGGTAGTTGGAGATTTGTTCGATTGCCTTCCGAGGCAACAATGACGAATAGAACTTGGGCTTGTGACGAAAAGAATCACGCGAGCACTGGAAAGGCGAAAAGAGAGGAGAGATTTGGATTTTACTGTGCGGCATCGAATCGAGGAGATCTGGTTGCATTCAGCTCGGGGACTGAGGCGGTAGGGATGGGGCTCCCTGACGTTCAGAAGCTCAAGAGTTGGCGAGGGTCCATGGGAAGCTCCGCTGTGAGATGACAGGCAATTCAAGTGTCAGTGTCCAGGATACGTCTCAGAGATCTTGTTCAACTGAACAAGATCTGACTCACCCATTTTGCATCCAAGATGACACTCGAGAGTGCGCAGCATCTCTATGTCTGCCCTCGGGCCGCCTGATGCAGTCACGACGTTGATGCAGACGCCTGGTCGAGACATGCCACCAGTAGCAGCACACAAGACTCTGGAGCGACGCGAGAAACACGGAAGGTTCCGGTCAGCAACCTAGCCAGAAGTTGTCCAAACAGAATGGGATGGTCCTCACTTTTCCTTGTACTCATCCACGGAGCGTGGCATGTCATAGAACAGCACCAACGGAATCTGGTGAACGTCCTTGGGGTTGATAGCCAAGTCGCAGACCACCAATGCCTTCCGTGGATGGCCGCCGCGTTGGAAGCCTCCAGGACCACCTGTCATGTTAGGAGTGCCAAAGTTCGTGTTGGAAAACATGCTCGAGGATGTTCTGAATTTCGACATCATCTGGTTGCGAGTGTGGTGGCTCATGTCGCGATGCTGGAGAGTCCGTTGAACAGATCAGTCGTCTGCCTCTAGCTTCTTGAATGCGTTCTGATTACTCACCAATGCCATGGCTTCCACACCTTTGCTGGCAAGCTTGTAGGTGACAGCTTCCATCGTGGCGGGGTTGCCACAGTAGATCACCGCATGACCGAATTCCATATCTTCCAAAAGATCGCCGATCAGGTCGAGCTTCATCTCCCGACCGTGCGACCCTTGACCGCCAAAGCCGCCGTTGGGCCCACCTCCGTCACCACTGACCGGCACCCACAGGTAGTATTGCCTCAAGCCTCGGAGAGCCATAATTGAAGGATCCGCCCCTATACCCGGAGTTCCCGGCGTAGCTGATCCGCCAGGACCGTTCTTTGGTCCATGTGCATTGAAGTATCCGCCCGGTGCCGAGGGAATCGCGGGAGACTGGCCTTGGAAGGTAGGCTGCGATCCTGGCCCTGTGCTTCCTGGACCGACCATTATGGGATTGTTGCCATGCCCGATTCCGACTTGTACGGTGCCAGCACCACCGCCTCCTCCGTCACGTCGCACCAGGACGCGCACCGTCTCTCGCAGATTGATCGAAGACGCGAAGTTGAGGACATCCTGAGGGACCGTGTTGGAGAAGATGGCTGTCTGTCGATCCAGATTAGGGCCGTTTGTTCCGCTTCCATTCGCGCTGACTATGGAGCCCGGTCCTCCAGGGTAGCTTGGTGAAGTCGCAGGGCCGCCCTGTCGGCCAACTCCTGATCCAGGTCCGTTGACCGCGCTGCCACCAGGACCAACATTGCCTGAGCGTGACATCGGCAGAATTCGCAGCATACCCGCCACATAATCGGCCAAGTTGCGTGCGATCAGCTGGTCCACTTCGTCCAAGACAACGAAACGGACCTCACCTCCCGCTGGAATGTTTGCATTGGTCTGCTGCTGCTGCTTGCCCAGGTAGGTCCAGAGATCGCACATCTTTGCCGGGGTTCCGACCACAATGTGAGGACTGGCTTGGATCAACATCTGAGCTTCCTGCTTTGCGTCTATCGAGCCCGCAGCTGCAATGTGGACTCGCACACCAAGCGAAGCTCCCAGCCCGACCGCCATGCGTTGAGCCTGAGTCGCTTGGTCGACAGTAGTGCTCACTATCAGAACGTACGGACCACGAGGGGTGGGAGCGCCGACACCTTGGCCACCCTTGGCTGGGTTGACGGCCTCCAGTACGATCTGCAAAGCCGGTATGACATATGCTGCGATTCGTTCTTGCGTCGGCGGGGCTTGGGCAATGACATCCATCCCACCAAGAAGGAACGGGAGCGACCGTTGCTGAATCTTGTTCGGGGGGCCAAGGCCATACTTTTGGATCGCCCGCAGCAAATCTGGGTGCAGGTTGAGATGCTCCCATTTGGTGACAGTGGTACCAAAGGAAGCGTTGCCGCCGTGTTGATTCGCTGAGCCGCCCGAGGCTGGCATGTCCATAGGCGGCCCGCGCATTCGGCCATCTTCAGAGCCCATCAGCTGTGGAGTTGTCGAGCCTCCCCCTCCACCGCCGCCAAAACGTGAGTTTGGACCCAGCCCACTCCACCGCCGCTCATCCTTGGAAGTGACCGATCCAGGGGTACGAGCTGTGGACAGATGAGACCCGTCTGGAGGGACCGGCCCGTGCCAACTCAGCCGATTGGCAGCATTCCCACCGCCGCCTTGGGGCCTCGGACTGAGTCTGTTCGAAGCTGCGTCCAGAGTCGCGAGCATGTGTGCATGAGCATTGAATGGGGTACCACTGCCGCCCATTGGTCCCGGACCTCCCACCATCGGACTTGCAGATCGATCTCCGAAGGGTGTACCTGCAACGGCTCCGATGCTGAGCGCCGGGTTCGGGCTGAGCTCACCAGGCAAGCCAGGCGTGCCCAGACCAAGCCCTGCTAGCTGTTGCTGGAGGTTTTGGCCCCGGTTCAGCTGGCTCGTCGGAGGCATTCCTGACCGCAACTGAGCCACGGGCGGCGGAGGCATGCCTCCTGCTCCTGCCATCCCGCCGGGTCCGTTCGGGGGAGGTGAGACCACAGCGTTGGCACCGTTTCCACCAGAAACTGCCATTTGCGCGCGAATCTGCATTTGCGCCTGTGTCTGGTTTGCCAACAGCTGAGCCACGCTTGAGCTGAGGGTGGACACCTGGGCCCTCAGCATTCTGACTTCCTCAGTCTGGAGCTGTTGCTGTTGAGAGTCTGGTGCGCCGGCAGCAGCGGACCCATCGATTCCCAGTCCGACACGTTGCTGTGCTGCATTCGGTCCTCCTCCGATGCCTGAGGCATCCACTTTGTCGTGTAGGTCCCGGACATCAGCCTCGAGGCGGATCAACCTCTGAATGATCTCTCCGAGAAGTGGGCTTGATCGTGCAAGGCTGTCAAATGCGGCCAATGTTTCGGAAGCACCGCCGCCGCCATGTACCGCCTGCTGTTGCGGCAAGTGGAATGGGGCCTGACCAGGTGCAAGGGCCACGGGTGAGAGGACGCCCACGCTGGGGGCGGAAACGAAGGATCCAGCGGCGGGGCTGAGCATAGGGCTGTTGATAGGACCAGAGCTTCCTACGCGCTGGATCATTGCCTGTGTCTGCAGAGACAACGGTGCTCCTGACCCCTGAGAGGGCTGTCGAGGCATGTTGGCACTGCCAGCAGAAGGCTGCTGCTGCTGCTCGGAATGCCTGCTGGGATCGTTCTTGGTCGGATCACTGTTGCTGGAGGAGATTCCCAGGCCAGGTTGGTCTGCTGATAAGTTAAGTGCGGCCATGTTGATTGAGGCTGCATTGAGTGCTGCAGATCCAGCAGAGCCGGAAGAAGCAGAGCGGGTTCCGATTGGTTGGGGGAAGAAGCCTGCGCTGCTGTTAAGCGGACCAGGACCAGAAGCCGGTGGTAGGTTTGTCTTGTATGCGAGCGCACTTGGTGTCGTTTCAGCATCGAGGTCTGAGCGGCCATGACCCTGACGTCGGGAAGGTTGTTGCGTTGAGGGCAAAGTTGGGTCGAATTGGGTGAAGCTGTTCTTGTTCGTATCGGGGTCGTTGTGCGCGCCGTTGAGTTGGGGCGAGGAATGATCGTCGAGTTGGAGACGAGGGGTCAAAAACGTCTGTCCGTCTTGTTGATATTCGGTCTGAGTGCCAAAAGGGTGGGACTGGGGCCGTTGCTGCTGCTGCTGCTGCTGTTGATTGTTGTTGAGGTGGGCTTCCGGTAGGCCTTGCCATGCGGCCGAGCTCGTGCTGCCTTCTCGCGCGCTCTTGAAAGAGGGAGACGTAGTGTGCATACTGCGCCATATCTCATTCGCCATGTGCGCGGGCAAGCCTATGCCGCCATTGGGAGTGCCTGACCGACTGGGGTCGGCCGAGGTGACGCTACCTCCTCCAGGGGTTTGAACAGGAGAGTGGAAGAAGCGGTCGGCCAAGCCGGGATGCTCGTAAGACAGGTTGAGAGGAGGCATATGTTGGCGATGACCGCCGATGGTCCCCGCTGGGTTTGGACTTGACGTGCCGGATCGAGAGATCACTGGCGGTGCTGCTCCAGCAACTGAGGTGTGTGACAGGGAGTGGTTGGTCGACAGCGTTGCCATGGACGAGGCGGACGACGAGGCTGGGAGCGAGTCTGAGGGCGTGCCGGCTGATGCAGCATTGGCTGCCCGAATGACGACGTCCTCAGACCCTTCGTTCAGCGAAGCACTTCCTTGTCGCGTGAGATTGGCCATCAGGATCGCGTTCTTTCGGCGCGTCGCAGGTTGCTAGCTGGATAGAGTTGGCAGACCGTTCTTTCACGGGGCCGAACACGACTCTGCCTGCGGTAAGTAGGAGGCAGCGGAGGATGAGAGTAGAAGCAGAGACTGCGTGGCGCGTCGTGCGCGCGTGTGGTGTGTTGAAGATGAGGTGTGAGAGGCAAGATGGATTGAAGTGTGTGTTGGTTTGCTCCTGAAATTTGAGCTTTGTTTTTTCCCTCCCCGAAGCTGGCAATCTTCTGAGAAAGGGGGTTCCCACTTCCAGCCCGGGCACGACGAGACGCGTGCAGACCAGGAAGGATTGATGGAGGGCAGCTGGAAGGTGAGAGTCAGGCGCAGGTAGCAAGCCGGAGCTGCAAGTGCGTATAGACCTTCGCTGTTCCCGGCGGGACCGCAAGGGGGAGCAACAATTCTTCTGCCGTCTATGTAAAAACAGAGCTCATGAGGCGCTTCACTCTCTCCTCGTAGGATTCTCACGGCCGAGACGGGACTACCACCCTAAGCATGCATTCAGAGACGATGCCAAAGGCAACTGGATTCATTGCCGGGGTTCTTGTGCCTTTGCTTCGGCACTGTCTGCGATAGGTACAGTCAGATCCGCGTCAGGTGTCTCCTCGCCCTCTTGTTTGCTCAGAGGCAGATCAACATATCTGATGACGGAGAAAGCATGTTCAGTTGCAGTCAAGCCCCCTTTCCCTCATTCACTGAAGTCGAGGAACCTGGACTCACCGGAATATCTGGGCCTTCATCTGCACCTCCGCCATCGAGTGTTCTCTCAGGAAGGCGAAACACCGATCGACGACGTCCGGATTCGCATCCCACATCTTGATCACTCTCCGATGTGTCCGTCTCTCAAAGTTCTCCTGCGCCTTCTTGTGTACGAAAGGACTCTTGGGGACTGTCCACAGAGACGTGCGCGTAGGTAGGCGGGCGATCCCGGAGTGCGGGATACCGAGTGCGCCCATCACCCGCAGGGCAAAGGTGGAAAAGTTTTCGAGGTTCGGCAAGGTGGGACCGTAGGTCTGCAGAGTCAGTGAGGCTACGTGCACACCATGGGTCAACGGCGGACTCTCGGGAGGTTGGAAGAACCGCAGCTCGTCGAATGTGGTAGGGATCGGCGGTGGTACAAAGTTGGACGCCGCAGGAGGTTTTGGCGATTCGGTGGATTGTGAAGTGATGTTTGAGCTGCTCTGAGCGGAACCTTCGCTCGGAGCTGCACCCTGAGGCTCGACGTTCGTCTCTTGCGCTTGCGTTCTCGAGGTCGAAGAGCTGCAAGTTGCAAGTGAATTGTGTCAGCTGCGACGTAGATCAGCTTCGTACCGTCCGGCATTTTACTCACGCGAACCACCTCGAAGGCCCAGCGTTGACGAAGGCTCCAGAGAAGGCTGGGGCAGAGAAATGTGCGACCGCCCGTGACCTCCGCGATACATTCAAAAGTGTCCTCGATGCACTCATCCTGATTGCTGGTACTGGCAAAGCTCGACAGGATTGTCACCGTTTGCAGGAAGAATGAATGCTGTTCCCCGCCGTTTCTTCTTGGGCCTCATCTGTGAAGGTGACGAAAGGGAGCTTGTCACGTGACCCAGACACGCTCCGCCCGATCTCCTGCGAGATCGGCGCTTCGGTCAGCTTGCATGAGCACTCACTCATCCATACACCTTCAAACAACTCTCCTTCTCTCTCGCGGTCTCTATGACTACCCTCCATAGATTTCGTAGAGAAGAGTAGAAGCATGCCTGGAAAGGACGGGGATTCCCGTAGACATGTCGTTATCATCGGCGCAGGTGTTGGAGGTACGACTCTTGCCGCTCGTCTAGGCAAGCTTGGTCACAAAGTTACTGTCCTGGAGAAGGTGGGTGTCTCCTACTCTCAGCTTCCGAACCTGAGCATTGCGCTGATTGTGAATGATGCGCTGAATATGGGCACAGAATGAGCACTCTGGCGGACGATGCTCCCTTCTGCGGCATGAAGGACATCGATGGGACGTTGGCCCGTCGCTATACCTCATGCCGGAGCTTTTCGCTGAAGCCTTCGCCTCGCTCGGACACGACATCAAGGATCATCTCGATCTCGTCCTATGCTCGCCTGCATACACCATTCATTTTTCGGACGCGTCGTCTCCGTCAGCGAGCAAGGCCACCGAGAAAGTCGTCAACGGAAACGGTCGCATTATTACCAATGGTGGCGCTGATCCACTTCGAACGGCGTCGCAACCATACAAGAAGCTGACCCTGACATCTGATCTGGCCGTGATGGGTCCTCAACTGGAGGAACTTGAGCGTCCATACGGCAACAAAGACCCTTTGGGCTCATTTCTGGCCTTCCTAAGTGAGGCAGGTGTCCATTACGAAGAGAGTGTCAAGCACGTGCTCAAGAGAGACTGGAGCGTTCCCTTGTGGCAGATCGCCACTCGATGGGAACTATACCCAATGCTGTGGCGGACAAGTGTGTTGCATGTGTGGACAAACTTGTACGGACGCGCAAGGTACGTCTCTTAGTCACATGATCGCATTCGAGACGCCCGCTGACATGCTGTTCATTCGAATACAGACATTACTTCAAATCACCTACCATTCGGCAAGCCGCGACATTCTCATCGATGTACATGGGAATGTCACCGTTCCATGCGCCCGCCACGTACTCTCTCCTCCAATATGCCGAGTATGCGAAGGGAATTCACTACCCGATCGGCGGTTTCCACGCAGTTGTCGCCGCGTTCGAGAAGATCGCTCGGGACGACTTTGGTGTCAACTTTAGGTATGGGCCGGAACGGGGTGCGGTGAAGAGGATCATCGTCGACGAAACCAGCGGCGGCGAGCGAGTGAAAGGAGTCGAGCTCGAAAATGGATCGATCATCGAGGCAGACCTGGTGGTCAGCAATGCCGACCTGGTGTGGACATACAACAATCTGCTGCCTCCCTCTCGGTACGCCCGACAACTACGATCGAAAGCGCAGACGTGCTCTTCAATCTCCTTCTACTGGGCTCTCTCCAAATCGCTACCTCAGCTGACGGCACACAACATCTTCCTGGCGCCTTCCAACGTGTACTCGTCTTCGTTTGACGACATCTTCCAACGAGGACAACTGCCTACGGAACCCAGCTTTTACGTCAATGTTCCCTCGAAACTGGATCGAGGAGCGGCACCAGAGGGCAAAGAGACACTGGTGGTGCTCGTGCCCTGCGGCCCGATTGAACAATCAAAGGAGGAGGGAAAGGAAATGGCCGGTGCGGCCCGGACGCGAGACGGGTTCGTCAGCGTGCGAGAACGAGCGAGGAGACAGGTGTTGGAGACGATGGAGGCTCGCCTTGGTCTGGGTCAAGGCGAGCTGGAGAAGCTGATTGAGCACGAGTATGTGCATGAGCCGTTGGACTGGGCGGAGAAGTTCAACCTGTGGAGAGGGAGCATCTTGGGCCTGAGCCATACGCTCTTGCAGGTGCTGTGCTTGCGGCCGTCCATCAAGTGAGTGGTCGACGTCTCCGACACTTCAGAAGAAGCTAGTTTTCTGACCGACTCTCTCGTCAGACACTCCAAATACCGCAATCTCTACTTTGTGGGGTAAGTCATGCGTTCGAGCTAATTATCGCAGTCATCCAAACGACTGATCCAATTTGCCATCTTCATACAGTGCCTCGACACAACCTGGCACCGGTGTACCAGTGGTAGTTGCGGGCTCGGAGGTCGTGGCGAACAGAGTGGATCGCTTCCTCAAAGCCCTGGATGCGGGCAAGACATCGGACGACCCACCATCGACGTTTGCGCTCCTGTCGGTTTTGATCGCGGCGCTGGGCATGGCCGTTTTGGTTCTGGGCCTGGCTGGATGGGATCTGAACGAGCTGAGCCACAGATTTATGCCATGGCCCTGATGTTGGGCAATTGAAATGTACATTATTGCGACCCAACTGGAAAGCAGTGTTGGGCATATGGGTCCCGTCCCGTCCGGGTACCCGGGGTATTCCCGAGTTCGGGCGGGTATTTTCTTACTTTTCTCTGAATGCGGGCGGGTAGACTGAAGCTCTCTGTGGAGGCGGGCGGGCCCAAAAATTC
>LAXH01000036.1:19789-64840 GCA_001006505.1 Tilletia horrida
AACGAAAATTTGGCTAGACTTCACAAAAAATGGTCTTCGCGGTCTCAATCTCGCCCGCGACGCTCTTCTTATGCTTATCGAAGCTGCGTGGGTGACGCCAGACCTCTCCCAGACTGCATGATGGACCCAAAATGTTTCGGCCGAGACTCGCAAGGCAAAACACGTGACTAAAAGTCAGCAAAATAGGGCTCAATATTGTGGAGCGGGTACCCGCGGGATCCCGCTCAAAATCGCGGGCGGGTACGACAAGAATTTCAAGGGGGGCGGGCGGGAAATGTGACCTCAGACAGGTCACGTGTCCCGTCGCTGCCCGTCCCGGCGGGTACGGGTACCCGGTTTGCCCAACACTGCTGGAAAGAATAATGAACACATAGAGGAGCTGCCTCAGGGTGGCTACTAGCTACATGTAGCAGGTGGACTTGGATTTTCTTGTCGGCTCGACAGGGGGTCGTTATCTTATCTGGATTGGGGCGGGGGCGCCTCCCCCGCACTTGAAAGGGCTCTTTCCCCCCCCCCCGCACAGCTCAGCGCTTGAAGTTGGCTCGACCAGCAGCCCAGCATGTTTCGGCTTGGCTTACCTCCTCTCCGATCCGAAAGCAGGCAGGCAGCAGCGAAAGCTTATGTGACCATCCATTCATTCCTCTGACTGATCGGCTCTGGCTTGACGTTGCTGCTCTTCGTCGCCACTTCCACCACCATCAAGCTACCTCCCCGCCCTCCATCATCTGCATTGCGCTTGCTCTCTCACACGCAGTGCAGCATCGAAGTAAACGTCCTGAGTCCGGCAGCCATCTCATCCAGACACTGCAGCGTGAGAGCCAAGATCACCATCGACCATGACAGACAAAGGGTCGTCAACCCTGCTGTCCCCGCCGGCGCTCTCAGAGCCAAGGCATGCCAACAACAACGATCGAGGCAGCAGCAAACTCCCACCCGAATTGCTCAGCATCATCTTCCTCCAGCTCGATCCACACACCCTCTTCACCTCCGTCAGAGCCCTCTCCCGCCAATGGCGTCATGCAGTCGAAACCAACTTGCTTCCCAACCAATTCCATTCTGGTCGGTGGAAAGTCGGCCTGCGCATTGCCAAGACCGCATTGCCTGCTCCCATCCATTCCACCGGCACCAGCGAGCGAGCGGTCATGGAAGCTGCAGTAGAAGCTGCCAATGCAGCCGTCATGGACAACCCAGACTTGGCAGTCGCTCGTCTTCGAGATTTGCTCAACACGCCAGGAACGCTAGAGACTCATCTCCCTCTGCCCGGACCCAGACCACTCTCAACCGTGACCATTCCCCTGACATTCGTGGGCTACGATCGAAAGACGGCCTCGCTCAGCTTCACCTCTGACGCGTGGCATGCCATCACCAGCAATTCCAAGAATCGATCCGGCCTGCTCGATTGCACCTTCCACATCGTCTGGAACGAAGCCGACTCCGTCAGTCTCGAGTCGGCCAAACCCAACCCGCAGAATCATTGGCTGAACAAGTTCTACCTGGTATGTTCATGCCCAAGCGGCGTCCTTAATGATCCCTTTCTCTGACGTAGCTCGCACTTTGGCATCTGCAGTCTGACAAGGACAGCAAAGCAATGGCTCCAAACAAGTTCTCAAAGGGAGGGTGCGACTCTCCCTTGCCAACGAAACTGGTGTCAACACCATTGGCGCCTCGCGTGTTGGCGCCGCGCAACACCAGCACCAATGATGAGGATCGGTCATCAGGGCTTGGGTCGGCTTCATATGCTCCTACACCAACTGCAATCGGATCAGCGCACCAGAGTCGACTGCTTCGGGCCCCGGACGCAGCGCATCCTCAAAATGCAAGCATCCTCGGTGGTCCTCCTCCGCCAACAGGTCAACTGGATTGGTCGGACGCGTCTCACCACTACATGCACCTCCGGACCCTTGCTTTGGGCATCGAATTCTTCACACGACAGTCAGCGAGAGCCAATTTGCTCACCCGAAAGCTGGAAGCGGAGCGTGAACGTCGCCTACGGGGAGAAGCCGGCAGCAGTGAAGAAGATGACGATGACGACGATAGCGAGGAGGAGAGCGAGAGTAGCGAAGAAGAAGAGGAAACGATCGAGCTGGAATCGATCGGAACGAAGGGCCACGAGTCGATGAGCTCATCGATCTCTTCGCTCTCCCTCTCGCGGCACGGCAGCACGCTCAAGTTGAAAGATCTCGAGTATGCGGCGGCGGCGCTCGCTTCGGCGAACGTGACCAAGCCCAGTGCTGCCTCCAATTCGTCCTCTTCTGGATCTTCGAAACCTTCGTCGGGATCCGGATCGGGTGCCACGACGACAGCATACATGACAGCTGCACAGAGCAAGCTGCCTAGCGGTGCATCGACGCCGTCCCGAGCGAATGGGATGGCAGGTCCCATGCTGAGACCTCCAACTTATGCAGACTTTGCCAAGGCTGCTGCGAAGGGGTCAAACTCAGGATCTTCGAGTCCACAGCTTCGTCCGTCTCAAGGTCCAGTGCGGCCAATGCCAATGAGACCACAAGCGGGACTGAGCCCTTCGCCACGTCTGGGAGGCCCGTCCGGAAGCTCCTCGCTCGGCACAAAGTCGCCGGTTCTGAATGGCTCTCAACTGAAGAAGGAGCTAGACATCGGCAAAGGCAAGGCCAAGCTCAAGACGCCGTTCTCGACCCCATTTAGCGGGACACCCTACCCCGGCGGATCGTCCCCGGTTCCGTCTCGACCTGGCACACCAGGTCCCTCTGCAAAGCAGAAAGGCTCACAGGATGGGAAAGGAGCGGCGGGGGTTTCAACCTCTACCTCCAATGGATCTATTGGGTCGCCATCTATTCGAGCACGAAATACGATGGCTCAGAACACGGCCGGATCTGGAAGTCCGCTGCGGACGACTCGCGCCGCGTCGATCACGACCCCCACGGGCAGCACGGGCGAGCGCACTGAAGGCAGTGGTTCTGCCTCTACTTCCGCGTCGTCATCGGGACCGCCCTCGCTTCGACCGCCCGGAACGCCAGCGAGCAATGCCGCGTCGTTTGGCCCGCGTGTACCGCGCGCTCATTTCCATGCCGTGCTGTACCCTGCCGAACGCTTCTCTCCAGCTGGCTCGGCAGCAAGCTCGCCTCGTCTGGGACCGAGCACAGGAGCAGGTCTGGGTCAGCCTTCGAACTATTCGTTGACTCAGCCGATCATGCGCTCGACTTCGCTTGGGGGAGCTGCACGACGAAGCAGCTTGAACAACCATCATCTCGGAGGTGCTGCGACGGAGACGGGTGGGAACAGCCATGGTATGCCGCCTGCGAGCTGGTTCGCTGCTAAACGAGCTGCCGATCATGAGAATTGGAACGATCGTCTGGTCGACTCTGCCGAGGCTGAGCTGCGCAGGCTGAAGCGGGAGCGGGAGCAGTCGGCCTCATCGGCATCGGGTAGCCGGAACGTCTCTGAATCTCAAGAGGATGCTGCGGGACGACGGCCGCTGGTCAGACGCAACACCGCGGACGGGGATGCGGAAGCGGACGTCAACCACGGTTCCGTGTGGAGGGCGGGCGATGCCTTCTCGCGTGGACAATGGCGCACGGCTGATCAAGTTCCTGGAGGCGAGGTGGAAGCAGAGCAGGCTCCAGTGACAAGCGGAAACGACGCGACTTCCGCCGAGGACGCGGACGAGGACGAGGACGAGGACTCGGGAGCCATAGAATGGACATGGACTCGATGAATTTCAACCCGTCACCGACTTTCGCTCATGTTTGCGCATCCTTCTATCATGTCACCGTCACACCATCATCAAGGACATACAGTGCTCCATCACTGCGACTTTCGTCCCCTTCTCCGTCATGGGATTCAAATCAAACCAACATAGCAACTTCACACTTGACTGCCGCCGATTCAACTGAGGACCCTCTCATCAACTTTCGCTTTGTATTTCGTCACGCGTTCTCTACATCACCTCGACCCACACTCATGTCTCTGGCATCAGGTCCCCTTGCCTGGCGAAATACTACTTCCTGTATCCTCTCCTCTCAGTCCGCAATTGTATACTTTGACTGTATGCTGAATGCTGCAGCTGTGTGAATGTGGTCCGTGCGCTCCATCGAATCTTGGCCGGCGCCCGGCATGCATGCCTCACACGACCCTGCGGTGAACCCGCTGCATCCCTGCCGGCTGTGCATATCATCTCATCCCAAGTTCTTCTCTCTTGGCAGGCTACATAAGGCGCGAGCTTACTCACTGGCCGTAACCCGTTTTCCCCTGCTGCTGCCCGGTGCGATCTCGCCTCACTTTCCTCAACTCTCCAGCTAACATTCCTCAGTCCCACACCTGCAATGGCTGATACAGTCTCCAAGCTCCTCTCCAAGGTCGGGTTGGGTGCCGAATCCTCCAAAGACGCACCTTCAGACGAGCAGGGCGGCCAAGGCGCCTCTGCTCGCCGCTTCAACCAGACAGGAGTCAACGACGGCGAGGACTGCGGTGATGTGTACGAGGAAGACTCCCTCGCTGGTGGTGGACGTGCCTACGGTCACAACCGAACAGAGGTCCAAGTCTCGTCTGCCCTTCGACGCTTCCTCTTTCAGGAGGGCGAGATCCCCGAGGACGCTGTTGCGAGCGAGAAGGTGCGTTCATTGACAGCGATTTGTGCTTGACGCGCACTCGATGTCTGCAACTGACCTATGACTTTTGTCCATTCTTCCCCAGTCTGAGGCTCTTGATGCTGTGCTGACCCGCCCTCAGGTCATTGTGCCAGACTGGGTCAACGATCGCTCCCACCCCGTATCCGAGTACCACATCAGGTATGCTCACTCTCACTCCGATAGCATGCACTCGAGCTTGAGTCGCTAATGGTTCCTTCTCCCCCGTTCCAATTTACCAGCTCTTCCCACAACACCTATCTCTCTGGACGACAGGTGAGCTACAGAGCCGTACGCTTCCTGCATTTGTGCACTTGAACTGACTGTTCCACTCGGTACTCGAACGCGGAATCGTAGCTCGTCGGCAAAGCTACCACCCTGACCTACTACCACACTCTCCGCATCGGCTGCCGCTGCGTCGAGATCGACGTCTGGGACAACGAGAAGAATTACGACGAGCCAGAGGTCACACATGGCTTGACCCTGTCCACCAAGATCCCCTTCCGCGACGTCGTACAAGCCATCGGAGACGAGGTCGATCAAGAAATTACCGAAGCAAAGCAGAGCGGAAGCCTCCTCCCCCTGCCTGTCTTCATTTCGCTTGAGAACCACTGCAAGGACCGCGGTCAAGAGGCCATTACCAGGATCTTGGAAGAAGTCTTGGGAGACAAGCTCATTAAACAAAAGATTGAGACTGAGAATGAACCTCGTCTCTCTGAGATGGAGGGCAAGATTACCGTGATGGTCGAGTGAGCATCTCCATGCGCCGCGATCGATCGTTCGCTGCACCCGCAAGCCGACTGAAAGCTGATCTTTCGTTCGTCTCCGCGCAGATACTACGGCCCTGACCTCAATGCTAACGCAGCCGAGATCAGTAGTTCCGAAAGCAGTTCGGATGAAGAGGAACGTGCGGCAGCGAAGAAGAAAGCAGAGAACAAGCCTGCAAAAATCGTTCCTGCGCTCGCGTCTCTCGGAGTCTAGTGAGCATACAGTCCTGCCATTCTTTCGATGTCAGCGACGCCTATATTGACCCTGATCAATTCTGCCAATGATACAGTGCCCAGAGCGTCAAGCCCAAGGACACCAGCTGGCTTCAGGGAGAGCTCCAGGAGCCTGTGAACCACATGATCAACGTCTCGGAAATCGCAGTGCACAAGCTTCTCGAAAAGCATGATGCAAGCGCCATGATCAAGCACAATGCGCACCACCTCATCCGAGTCTACCCCAAGGGCACCCGTATCGGTAGCACCAACTTGCATCCTTGTCCGGTGAGTTGAAATAGCACTGAGTCTCATCAAGCTCGTTGGACAGAAGTATCTGACGCGCATGTATCGTTTAGTTCTGGGGCATTGGCGCTCAGGTCGCTGCTCTGAACACACAAGTGAGTCATCAAGAGGCACCATGATTCGATCTTATGGCTATCATACGCCATGATGCTGACGTACTGGGGCTTTCCCAGACTTTTGATGCGAGTATGCAGATCAACGAGGCTTTCTTCGCAGGCACGGCCGGCTATTCTCTCAAGCCCTCGTTCTTGCGTCGCGACCCTCCCGGTGATCCACCGTCCGGCAAGGTGAAGGTCAAGTTTCACATTGCGGGAATCTCGGACCTGAACGTCGCGCCGGATCGCGCTGATGATGTGCGGCCCTATGTCACATGCACACTCCATCACGCGTTGACGCACCGCACAAAGCCAGAGAAGAAGAAGACTGACGTGTACAAGGTAAGGAAGAAATATATTCATACGCGCTCGACGTTCCCCGAATCTGACGTTCTATATCGATATCCGCAGCAACACCACCACCACCCGCACTTGATTCATCGCCACCCAGAGCTCCCACCTCCCACTCAGCCTGTCTGGCACGAGACGCTCGAGTGGGAGTTTGAAAAGGGGTACTTTGACCTGGCAGTCATCCGTATTTTGGTCAAGAGTGACGACAAGTGGAAGGAGAATCCCGTGCTGTCGGTTGCAGCCATGCGGTTGCTCTTTGCTCCCAAAGGTGAGTGCAAGCATTCATTGTCAGATGGGATGGGATGGGCTTCGTTCCAGCATCGCTAACGGTTTGGTTTTTCTTCACTGCTCTCAGAGTGGTCTTTCATCCGCATGCTCGACCTGAAGGGCCGTGAAACCAAGTCCACAATGCTCGCCAAATTTGAGATTGAGGACGCCTGATTCTAAAACGCGCACAGAGCGACGGACTAAGCTATCTTCACACGACGTTGTTTTGCTTCGCGGTGCTTTGCCTATCCGCTTTATCATCACTGCACACCAGACATGCAGCTGCCTTTTTGTATCCTTACCTTGCTCTTACGCTCGCGTGCTTCTGCGACCGCTGGAATCATGACAAGTGCCAAGTCTTCAGCATACTCGTACGCTAACAAGCCTCAGCGCCAGAGCACGCAGAGTCAGGCAGAAATGAACGATTGGAGAGGTAGAACAAGATGCATTTCGATATTGAGGAGATGATAGCAAGCGTAGAAAAGTAGGAAGAAGCGGTCGGGAAAGATCATCAAGAGAAGTGTGTAGAAGAGAGAGAAGCGAATCGTACAGAAGTTTCTGTTGGTCAGAGAGAAGGGCGAGAACCACGAATGTGAAAAACTTTTCGAGACACTTTGACTGCTGGCTATGTTACGACATGTGTTTTGGGAGAAGACATCATTTGTGCATCGTGCTGATTGTTGTAGTACTCAAGTCATGGTAATTTCGTTCGTTCAAGTTTGAGGAAGAGAGGTCGGATGTTTGGAGCTTGCAAGGCAAAACGAAGAGAGAGTGTCCTGTTGCGGAGAGGAGCATGATGGTGTCCAAGACGTTTCGTAAGGCTGGGGAGAAGGCGATTGAAATGCTGGGGATCATGTTTGTCCGACCCTGCCCTTCTTGTTGGCCAGCAACGAATGTAATGTCGAGATGAGCTCTGAACAAAGCGAGGAGATGGACCAGTCAGCCAAGAAGTCTCCGTCGTATGCACGTCCATGTCGCAACAACAACTCACCAACTCTCCGTATAGGTTTCGAAACGTATGCAGACATTCCCGCCCGGAGACACTTCTCCTTATCACCCAACATGGCATGCGCCGTCAGGGCCACAATCGGCACGCGCTCGTCTCCCAGAGACGCTTCAAATGCGCGGATCGCCATCGTGGCCTCGATGCCACCCATGACCGGCATGCTCACGTCCATCAGCACGACATCATACTGCCGTTTCTTGACAGCCATCACCGCTAGCTCTCCATTGTCGACAATGTCGACCTTGTGGCCTTGATTCTCCAAGATCTTGCGAGCAAGCTTTTGGTTGACGACATTGTCTTCCGCTAGCAGTATGTCGTATGCTATCTCGTGGTTGCTGTCCGTCGGCGCCGACGCCGAGCTTTCCAAAGAGGGGAGTAAGGCGTAGTACAAGTCGGCCAGCGTCGTGGGCGTGTTGATGTAGGAGGAAATGCCGTTGTCGAGGCAGTACGTCAGATTCAGGGTGAGCGTGGTGGGCGAGACCAAGTTGATTGGGATGTACCGGAGATGCTCGACCGTTCTCAGATCTTCTATGACCGTCAAAGAGTCAGCCACGATGGCATCAATCCTCGGAATGCCTCGTTTCCGCTCGGCGGCCTCCTGCACACTGTGCACAGTGAATGGCTTGACACCGAGCTCCTCAAGCATGCCTAGCACACCAGTCTGATCGTGCAACGTGTTGAGGTAGAAGATGTTTCTGCCTTGGTAAGGCCTCATCTTCTCGTGTACTTGGTCCTTGGTGATATTGTCGAGCTTGACGAGCATCGTGAAGAAGAAGTCGGAGCCCTTGCCATAGTGACTGCGCACCCAGAGGTCACCACCCATCAGATTCACTAGCCTTCTGGAAATGGAAAGACCCAGACCTGTGCCACCGTACTTGCGCGTCGTCGAGCCGTCCGCTTGACAGAAGGTGTCGAATATGACATCCAGCTTGTCCTGCTTGATACCGATACCAGAGTCGGACGCGCAGAATTCGAGCAATGCCTCTCCTGGCGATTCCATCTTTGCCAGCGAGCACTTCAATGCCACTCGGCCACCCGCCTCCGTGAACTTGACCGCGTTTCCAATCAAGTTCGTGATAATCTGCTTCAAACGGAGCGCGTCTCCAACGAGCGGATCGGGACAATCGGGGTGCACCTCGTACATCAGATTGAGCTTCTTCTGCGTCGCGCGTACCGAAAGCGTCTTGAGCACACTGAACACAATACCGCGCAGCGAGAATGGAATCTGCTCGACGTTCATTCGACCGGCTTCAATCTTGGAGATATCCAAAATGTCGTCGATGATGGCCAATAGATTGCCAGCCAAGGTGGAGACGGTGACGAGGTTCTCGCGCTGACTTCTTGAGAGCTCCGTCTCGAGTGTGAGCGCAGTCATTCCGATGATACCGTTCATCGGCGTTCGGATCTCGTGCGACATGTTGGCCAAGAACTCGGATTTGGATCGATTGGCAAGCTCGGCCGCCTCACGCGCTGCCGTGTTTTTCTGGATCGACTCGCGCAAGCTGTACACCATCTGGTTGATCTTTGTCTTCAGAGAGTCCATCTCACCACTGGCCTCGACCGTGACAAATCGGGTAAAGTCTCCGTCCGTGGCAGCGGCCGTGATCTGGGCAAAGGCTCGCACCTGCGAGGTCAAATTGTTCGCCATCACGTTGACGTTGTCTGTGATCTCGGCCCATTTGCCCTTGATGTCCTTCTTCTGCGCTTGGACACCCAGCTTGCCCTCGATACCGACCTCCCTGGCCACACGCGTCACTTCTGACGCGAAGAACGACAGTTGGTCAATCATGTTGTTGATGGTGTTGACCAGGTCCAGGATCTCTCCAGATACGCTGATCGTGACCTTTTGAGTCAAGTCACCGCGAGCGACGGCTGTGGTCGCGTGGGCGATCGATCGTACTTGCAGGGTCAAGTTGGCCGCCATCGTGTTTACCGAGTCAGTCAGATCCTTCCAGGTGCCACCGACACCCAAGACGGTGGCTCGTCCGCCGAGTTTGCCCTCCGTTCCGACTTCCTTGGCCACACGCGTTACTTCCGTAGAGAACGTTCTCAGAGATTCGACCATGTTGTTCACGGTCAGCTTCAAGTCCAGGAATTCGCCGCGGACCTCGACATTGATCGTCTTGCTGAGATCACCGCGCGCGACAGCGGTCGTAACAGTGGCAATCGAGCGCACTTGAGTCGTCAAGTTGCTCGCCATCATGTTGACCCGCTCGGTGAGGACCTGCCATTGGCCCTTGACGCCCAAGACGTTGGCCTGGCCACCCAATCTGCCTTCAGTACCGACTTCGACGGATACACGAATGATTTCGTCCGATAGTGTCTTGAGTTGCCGCACCATGTTATTCACCGTCAGCTTGAGGTCGAGAATCTCTCCCTTGACATCGACAGTGATGAACTCCGTCAAGACGCCCTCCGCGACACACTTGGTGACGCGTGCGATCTCTCGCACCTGCGAGGTCAAGTTGTCGGCCATCTTGTTGACATTTTCCGTCAAATCTTTCCAGGTACCTTCCACGTTGGGCACATGCGCTTGTCCACCCAGTTTACCGTAGGTTCCGACCTCGACCGACATGCGCACGACCTCGGACGCGAAGATACGCAATTGACCCACCATCGAGTTAACAGTGTCCTTGAGTTGAGCCATTTCACCCTCGACATCGATGTCGATCGTCTTTGTGAGGTCGCCCTTGGCGACCGCGGTCGTGACCATACCGATGGAACGTACTTGCTCAGTCAAGTTGGAACACATTCGGTTCACCTGTTCGCAGCACAACAGCCATCACTTCGATGAGCTCACATCCACCTTGAAATAAACGCGGACGCGATCGTACTTACGTTGTCCGTCAACTCTTTCCAAACGCCTTGTACGCCGGGCACATGCGCTTGACCACCCAATTGACCCTTGGATCCGACCTCGCGCGACACCCTAGTGACTTCATTCGCAAAGTGCCGCAACTGGTCCACCATGACGTTGATCGTGACTTTGAGTTCCAGAATCTCGCCGTCCGCTTGGACGTCAATCTTCTTTGACAAGTCTCCACGGGCGACGGCCTGATATCAATGTATGCACAAAACAGGTCAGCTCGAATTCCGGGAAACGCTGCATACATGCAGGATTCAGGGCACAACACTCACCTTGGTGACGAGCGCTACACCGCGCACCTGGTTGGTCAGGTTCTCAGCCAACCGGTTCACGACATCTTTCAGCTCTTTCCACCGTCCCTCTACACCTTCGACCTCGACCTGTCCGCCGAGCTTGCCCTCGGTTCCGACCTCCAAGGAGACACGGGTCACCTCGGCCGCAAAGTTGCTCAATCGGTCCACCATCTGGTTGATGATGTCCTTGAGCTCGACCATGACGGGGCCCTGTACGGGCACAGTGATGTGTTGGGAAAGGTCTCCAAACGCGACGGCCTTGCAAACCCGGGCGATATCTTGGACCTGAGCCTTGAGCAATCGCAGCTCTTCTTGGGCCGAGAGACCAGACTCGTCAGTCGAGTACCGTTCAAACGCGCCGAGGGCTGCATGCGCGTACGAGACTTCGTCCTCGTCAAACTCTTCCGAGATGCCACCTTCGAAGATGCCACCGCTGTCACGCGACAGCGAGCCAGGGCTTCGGCCGTGCAACTGGTCGAGCGCGACAGCGTGAGCGGCAGCCTTGTGGGCCTCATCACGCTGCTCGTCGGACGAAGCTGAGGAGGAAGAAGACGACATGCCTGCCCGCTCCGAGCCCTGGTCTCCCCCTGAACCAGACTGGCCTCCGACCATGCCCGAGCCGGCAGTAGCATTCGTGGACGAAGGTGCGCCGTTGCCGGGGCCGCCACCGGTGCTGCTGCCTGCACTGCTGCCCGCATATATCGAACCACTCCTCCGTGGAGCAGCCAGAAGGACGGGTCCGCCATCGGCGCCGACGCCGAGAGGGTACGAGAGCGGGTATGAGCTCGATTGAGGCGGGACATGCGAGAGCGGGTACGGGAAGGTGTAGTTCAGACTGCGCTTGCCTCCGGCTGCAACGCCTGTACCACCGCCCATTTTAGATGTCGAACGCGAGTTGGGGACAGTAGAGGCGCGTCGATCGGCCGCAGCGCCCACGACACTCTCGACATCGCCGTTCAAAAGCGCAGTCGTAGTCGCCTCACGTTCCGCATACATGCTCGCGAGCTGATCCTCTGCGTACCACAGACGCTCGACAAGCCGGCCAAGATTGCGCTCGATGAGCTGAGTCCGATCATCGCCCTTTTCAAAGTGAAATCTGGGCAAGGGCAAGGACACGGTCGAGTAGTTGGCCTCGGGCGCGTTGTTGGTGCTGCCGCCGTTATTGTCATACCAGGAGTTGTATGAGCCTGCTGTGCTGGTGCGATTGTGGTTGCTTGAGCTGCTGAGTGCCTTAGTGCGAGCAGGTTCGATGGGATGGACTTTGGGTGTCTGTGCGTCGTCGCCAATCGAGCGGTGGGAGGGGTCCACAGAGAGATAGTCTGCTGGAGGCGGGGGCGGAAGACCAGATCGCGTCGCGCCTTCGTCAGCTGAGGCAGTCGCGGCTTTAGCCCCGTTCGAAACGCTGGCTTCATCCAGCGCAGACGGAGCTGCTGCAGCCGAAGTAGGTACGGCTGTCTCATCGACTTCTGGAGTCAGTGCAGGCGAGAGAGGTAGCGTATGTGTAGGATGAGCTTGATTCGCACCCTTCTTGTGGAGGGGGGACTTGATGGTGGAGTAGTTGGACACTGAGCCGGGCGGCCGTGGATGCACAAAGTGACCATATGGAGTGTCTCGCAGCGAGGTGAGGGGTTTGCTATCGATCAAGCTCTGAGTGATAAGGCAGAGGTGGTCGATGAAGTCCTGCGGTAGCTGCGAGGCATCTGCTGGGAAGGGCGAGGTGGTCGTGCGAGACATGGTGGCGGCTGAGAGTGGCGTGTGCAGCTGCTGATGCTGAAGCGAGTCAGACGAGGTCGAGCCGCGGAGCGCGCTGTTGTTGTGGAAGGAGGATGTGGGACTTGCGACGGTGCCCATGTTCCCAGAGGTTAAGAAGGTAGTAGGTAGGTGTTTCAAATTTGTAGATGATCGAGAGGCTGAATGAGGAGCTGTGCCTGTGTGAGCAGTTGGGATGTTGGGAAGCCTTTGACGAAAGCAGAGAAGTGAAGCGTGTTAGAGGAGACAGCAGTGGATAACGGGTTGCTGGTCGAGAGAGGAGTGAGATGAGGACGAAGTGTGCTTCCTCTGCGACCCTGTTCCTGGTGCCTGGTTCCAGGCGGGTTCCCTTGCTCGGGACCGTGTATGCTCTGATCTGAAGGGTTGAGCGCGCAGATGAGGTTGCTGTTGCAGTGATTGCAAAAAGTTAGAGATGAGATCGACGCGCACAGATGAAGACTGTTTCGAGCCGCTGGTGGCCAGAGGACTTACGCGATGCAAAGGCAGGTGGGCGCTGGCAAGATCGATGGGGAGCTTTGAGGAAGGGGTGTGTTGTTGGGCCGGGTGCGATGAGGAATGTGGTGCAAAACCCGTCGTCAACGGCAATCAAAAGTGCGGTGGTGCGACCTTGATGGGGAGGGGGGGGGAGCACGGGCTTCCCTTTGTCGTCTGCGGGCAGCAAACTCGCCCTTGATTATGAATGCTTCTTGATACTGGGCGATGGCTGCCGGTAGTGGTCTTCGTTCGTCGACCACCCCTGCTGAGTTGGCAGACCGGAGGTGTTGATGATGATGAGAGTGAAGGGTGGGTTTGTGTGTGTGCAAAGGCAGTGAGAGAGTAGTGACTGGTGCGATGGCAGTTGTAGCCTCTCTCGGTTTAAACTCAAAATGCTCAGGTGGTTTCCTACGATACATAGAGTGAGGCAGCACCTCCTTCCGCTCCTTAAGAATGCCCAGGCAAAGGGACCACTAGCGCTCAATTCTCGGCCAACCTTCGTATGGACATGTAACTTGATGGCCTCGCAGCGCTCTAAAGAAGGACCCAAGATTGTGCAGGGGTTCCCAGTTCTTCTAATGGAGACAGCAAGTCACCATTACAAGTGAACTGCTCCAAATCTGCGTCTCCTCGCTTCTGAGTTTGGACCTTCAGATGCAGACTCACTCATCCTCACGTGGGTAAGCATGCACCCAACCTCAAACAGATCGTTGCACACAGGCACGCGCACAGCTGACAAGCTGGTGACACAAGAGAGAGCTCATCAGTTCTCGGGAGAGCTTGGCCTGCTGTCGTTGACTGGGGCCAGGCCAAGGTCGAAGGTGGGGAGGCGAGAGGGGAGAGGGGGAGGGAGCGGCTGGGTTTGGGGCATTGATTGGGGGTGCGGGCTGTTCGGGAGGTTCGGGCCGAGTTGCCGTCTCATTCGCTTCCGCCCTGGAAGACTTCCACCTCGCCCAACTCAAGGCTGACTTGTCCGGCCAGTGCACCCATTTCCCAGCAGCCAGATCAGACCAACACCTCCAACGAACCAGCTTCTTCCAAGGCAATCTCTCCACTCGACAGCAAACGCAATCCTCCATCTCTGCAGAAGTAGAAACCGCATTCGACCCTGTTCCTCTCCTCAACCCCCAAGTGCTCATCAAGATGGCGGCAGCAGCTGAATTCGGCCAGCCTCTCCGCAAGTTCAAACTCGTATTACTCGGTGCGCCTCGCGTGCCCTGCGTGAACCCATCCTTGATGCAATGCTGACAATGCTTCTGTCCCATCTCTCTGCTTTGCATTCCCTGCGGCGCCTCGTCATCAGGCGGTGAGTAACCTCATAGCTGACAATCGCCAACTGTCCAAGCAGCTCATCAGAATTCTCTACATTCGCAACGCTCTCACTTATCTGCCCCACAGAGCAATCGGTAGGAAAGACCTCGCTCATCACCAGATTCATGTACGACACATTCGGTGAGTACTGGCACCGCCGCTAGCGTTTCCAGGATATGCGCTCATCCTCATCTTCGCAAATTGGCCTTTTCCTCCTGGGAACATGCACAGACTCGTCCTACCAAGCAACAATCGGAATCGACTTCCTCTCCAAGACCATGTACCTCGAAGACCGCACCGTGCGCCTCCAACTCTGGGACACTGCCGGACAGGAGCGGTTCCGATCCCTCATCCCCTCCTACATCAGAGACTCGTCCGTCGCCGTCGTCGTATACGACATCACCAATCGCGCCTCGTTCCAAAACACCTCGAAATGGATGGACGATGTCATCTCGGAGCGGGGGAACGATGTGATCATCGTCTTGGTGGGAAATAAGACTGACCTGAACGAGAAGAGGTGAGTACCCAAGAGGTCAGGGAAGCACTGGGAAGGAGGAGAAGCTGGGAGATCAGTCTGGGAGCGGGGCATAGCCAGTTGTCTGACGATGTCGTCCGCCTGTGTCTCTATAGAGAAGTGACGACCGACGAGGGCGAAAAGCGCGCCAAGGAGTTCAACGGCATGTTCATCGAGACATCAGCGAAGGCGGGACACAATGTCAAGACCCTCTTCAAGAAGATTGCGCTGGCATTGCCTGGAATGGACGGGGCCAAGGACGGAACAGCGGCAGGTGGAGCAGAGGGAACGCAAAATAAGAGTGAGTCGACCGTGTCACCTCGCGGATTCGGTGCACATCTCAGGTCGCTGACGAATCTTGTTCTGTCATGCAGTGATCGACGTATCAGCACCACCGACGCAGACAAAGATGGAAGACGGATCATCGTGTCAGTGCTGATCGGTCTGACCCTATGGACCTTTCTTGACTTCCTGGCGGCAGCCCAACGTCTTGCCTGCATCACCTCACCCCTCCCTGCTGAGGGGACGATACCTCTACTTCCGTCAATTGTGGCAAACACGTGCCTTGTCTGCCTTTCCTTCATCCACCTCCTCGGGAGGCCCTCCCTCTCGCGGTCTTCTGCTGCACTCAGCCGTGGCTGAGTAGCCACCCAGCAAGCATTTGTTCTTCCATACTTACCTTTTTGTCATTTCTTGGTCACCCAATACAACTTACGTGTATAGCAACCTCGTCTCATCTCTGATTCGATTCATGATCGACCTCACCGAGAGCAGAACGTAAAGTGGTGGCCAACCTCGCATGGCTGATCGCCCAGTGGTGCTGAAAGCTTTGCGGATTGAACCAGGTTTCAAAACGAGCAGTTACCCTAGACGTACCCAACCCTCTGTCATAGGCAGCTGCCTTGGCTTTGAATGGCGGGGCCATGATTGCTGGCTCGATGGCCCTGCGCAACGGTTCTTGTTTCTCTGTAGGTACATAAATAACGGTTGAGGACACCATGCTCCTCCGTGATCGTAAGAAGGTGGAAGCTGACGAAGGGATCATGCAGAAGCAGTCTGGACGACGTGCCACTTGGGTCGGGACGAGACTATCATTACAGGTGTGTTGTTGTGTTGCGCTCCGAACATTTCATTGAAGTGCAAGAATGTGTACAAGCGGTTCATGATGAGATCACACCACCAGGATACGAGGATGACTGAGCAAGGGTGAGTTTACATGAGGTCAGGCAGGAGGGCCTTCATCGCGGAAATGAACGCAAGGACAGAGAGAGTCGCGACCTTCAGAAAGAGCCGCTTCCGTCTACGTCGCTGAAAATCGGTCCGCTTCTCCACTTAGGGTCCAGCCAGCGGACGACGGCGTTGGCGAGCAGGTAGAAGGCTTGATAACTGTAGTGAAGCCCGTCGGTGAAGACATACTTGAAGGGATCCGGGCACGTGGTGTTGCAGTACTTCCCGGCGGGGTAAGTGAAGTTGTAGGAGGGCTCGAGTTGGGCCATGGGGGTCATGAGCTTGACGAAAGGGAAGATGGAAATCGTGCTGCCGTCGTTCCACTGTTTAACCAGATTGGCCGCAGCCTGCGCGTTGAGGGCGTTCAGAGTGGCGACCGCCTGCTTCGTCGACGCTGCATGGGCGGGGGTGTCACCCAACTTCGCAAAAGTGTCCGCGGGAGGGATCTCGAACAGGGCAAAGCGGCGGAAGCCGAGGTTGTGCAAGGTGTTCAGGTTGCTCATTACGCACGACGAAGAGTCGTTGAGATTGCCCGTGCTGGTGTCCACGGAGGGCAACTGACCCCATTGCTTGAGCTGGATGAGCATGATGTCGTTCAGGCCGATCATGACCGATGCGACAGAGGTGTTCGGATTCGTCTTGAGCCCGCTGGGAATGAGCTGCGTGTTTCCGTAGGTGGTGAAGGACTGGATCTGGCTGGCAAAGTCTTTGCTGCCTTGGTTTTGTTTGAGGCTGTCGCAGGTGGCAGCGCTGATTCGGCGAGAGAGGTTGAGATAGGTCTGAGTATCGAGACAGAAGTGAATCAAACGGTAGATGCAGAAGACCTGTGCCTACCTCACTGCGTAAATGGTGACGTTCCAATCGGGGCGGAAACGGCTGACCACCTCTGGCCAGGCGATGGCATTGTCCGCGCGACCGATTGGTGGAGGCAGACAGGTCGGGAATGGAATCGCCGTAGCCGCAATCACGGGATCAGACGAGCACCATTGCAATTGTCTGATACAGATGGGACGAAGCAAAACTCAGTGTATGCTGACTGAGAGAAGGCATAGAGATCCATACTCACCAGAGTACGAGTCGCCAAAGACATACATGTCGGTGATGGGTCGGGTGTCGGCGCCCTTGAGATCGTCCAGGGAAAAGACGCTGGGAGGAATGTTGAGACCGACAGCACTCATCGCGAGGCTGAGCGTGGCGGCGAGGGCCACAAACTGCCGCATGGAGGTGAACATTCTGGAGCCGAGATGCGCTGCAGGATAATGACCAGAAAAGGAAGAGCGTAAGAAAATCGAGCCGGGAGCAGGCTGCTGGTCTGGAGACCAAACTGAAGGCAGGGATGAGGATGAGCATCAGTGAATATGAAAGAGTGCTACCCTGCGCATTTATATGCTGTCTGTTGGGATCAAGGGTCAGCACCTGAACAACGGGATTGCTAGTATGTGCTTATGGAAATGAGATACTGCTCGGACTGCGCAAGGTTCGCCAGGTATCGCTGCCACCACGTCCGTCTGGCTTGCATGTTCTCGGGAAAGAACAGGAACGAGCCTGTCCTGCCTGCCACTGCTCACTTCCTGTACGACCAGGAACAGAGCCATCAGCAAGATGCGCCCGAAGGTCGTCGGCATCGTTCTTCACTTTTCGCACGGAAGACACGGTCATTTTGAGGGAAAGAAAGTCCAAGCTTGACGCGTGGAGGACGGGTTTGAGACAAGGGTCACAGGATCCGTCGCGGATTGCGCCGTCCGGTGCCCGCTCTTTTGTCTACAGAGAAAAGGTTTCAGCAACGTTGAAGAGCGTGGGCGTGTCGTACGCATGATCTTAGGCTGCAGCATTGCCAAGCGCCAGTCTCGTCAGGCAGGCGAAATGGGTTCACAATGAGGCCACAGCATCTCGCCCTACCTCGGCCATCTCAGTTGCGCATCCAGACTTGAGATCAAATCTTGCCTTCACTACTCGTGAGTGAGGCGGATGTGTGTGTGAGCAGGGTGCATGAGTGTGGACGTTCAGCTGGATGAGGTCGTGGCTTGAACGATCCTGGCCGATGCAACGAGGCGCAACATGCTTCCTACGAAAGGCTGCACCAAGAAAATGTAGGCGGCCCCTCGCAGACGAGCTTGCCCGGCCTGCAAACCATGCGGATCTGTCAGCTAGGTACGGGAAGGGGACGTTTTGACACGGGGCTGAGCTCTGGACCTTGCAAAACTACTGAAACCGGGCAATCTTGAACAGCTGTCGGTCAGTGCACCTGCCGCACTCTCCGACCATGCATGGGAACGCAGTCTCGGCCAGCGCGTCAGAGTACATACAAGAGGCGACTTGTCAGGAAATCAAAGAGATGATGTGTGCGCTGTTCGACGATGCTAGATGTTTGATGTTCCCGAGCAAGCCCACTCGACGTGACTGAGGTTCAACGCGCAGCTTCCAGCGAGCTGTCGCCCGCCGGGGGAGTGGGGTGAGATGTCCTGATTCGAACATTCGACATCGAGCTATCATCAGAGGACATCCGGTCATGGTCCTCGCGCACTCAAGACTCGGCCTCAAATTGAAGTTGACAATTGGACACCACGAGCTCGTCCCAGGGTTGGTCGAGTGAAAGACGGAGACACACTTGGCAGAATGGAAGAAGTCGACTCAGACCTCGGCCGCATGACAGCCATCTCATTCCAGCTCCAATGGGGCCTGACGGCTCCTCGCTAAGCAAAACCTCGCTGTCGAAGAGGATGCCTTGTCATCATCTCTGACTCCCATATGAAGCCCGAGAGAGGTACTCATATCTGATCAGGCCGAAATGAGGCATGTGTCCATTTCATCCCATGCAGGTCCGGGTGAGACTCACTTCGGTCTTCGACCGGCGTGGCTGCAGATCTCGAAGATTTAAAAGCAGCATGGCTCCCAATGTTGCCTCTCCTTGCTATCTCTGGCATCCTTCTTGCTCCCCTCTGCGATTTACTCGATCCCGTCGGCCGTCGGTTTCGCCCGCAGGATGGAGACGTCCATTCCTACTCCAGACGGCCGCCGCAATGAAACGGTCCACGCCCCGGCCGAAGCAACAAAAGAGATGATCACATCTCCGGACCCGACTCCCACTTTTCCCGACGGAGGACTCCAGGGCTGGGGCGTCGTCCTTGGCGGAGCCATCGCGATGTGTGTCAGCTTTGGGGCCGTCACGTCGTGCGCGGTCTTCCAAGAATACTACGCGAAGACAGTTCTGCGATACCGGTCCCAGTCCGATATCGCATGGATTTCATCGGTGCAGCTGGCGCTGATGTTTGGAATGATCCTTCCTTCATCCCACCTGCTTACATTGGGAGGTCCCAGGGTAAGTAGGCTGCAAATTGACCCAAAGGGGACTGAGATGGCTGACGCATGGACTGTTCCTATTTGGTCCTGCAGTTACCTCTGATACTTGGCACCACATTTCTCTTCGTCGGGAATATGTGCGCAAGCGCAGCCACGACGTGGATCGAGTTCCTGTTCTCACAAGGCATCTGTGCAGGCATTGGTGAGCTCTTCTCCCACGCTCGGTCAAAGCTGAGGGCGGGTTTCTGACTTGAGCAAGTTCGTCCACTTTGGATGATCCAGGAGAAGGATTGATCATGCTTCCTGCGATCACGATGCCAGTAGAGTGGTTCTTGCTCCAGCGCAGCCTCGTTTCAGGCTTGGTAGCAGCGGGCAGTGCCTTCGGCGGAGTTATCCTGCCCATCGCGATCAACCGCCTCCTGAACACTCACCATGTCTCTCTTCCGTGGACCTTGCGGTTCGTCGCCTTTGTTCAACTGGGAGGCATGGCGATTGCAATAAGCCTCATCAAGCAGAGATTCAGCAAGGCAGAAGTACAACTACCATGGAGACCTTGGCTCTCGTCAAGATCCAGTGAGTCTGGATTCTTATCACTCGATGATGATGGTCAAAGACAGATATTCAAATCCTCGAATGAATCTGCTCCGTTCGTCTCTGTGCCCATGCAGCGCTGTTATTGTCATTCGCTGCTTTCTGCTTAGTGCTCGCACAGGTGTGTACTGACGTCTTTCCTCCAGCGCCGACAACACAGCACTGAGCTTCGTCTTAATTGTATCAGTACATCCCTTACATTTTCATCGCTGTGTTCGCAGTTCGTCGAGGCGCCCATCCTTCGCTCGCCTTTTACTTCACATCGGTGATGAACTCCGGAGCGGTCGTCGGACGCCTCTGTTCTGGCTTCCTAGGAGTGAGTGCTGCGTCGGCATCACCCCGAAGAGGAAAGCGCTGATCGAGTGCCTGGCTTCTTGCCCATGAAGGACAGATTCGGGTGCTACAATTCTTTGGCTCTTGCGGCCTTTCTGAGCGGGGTCATCGCGCTGACGCAGACCGCCGCCATAAGCATCACCGCAATTCTCGTCTGGGCCCTCGCCGTGAGTACTTCCAGTCTTCTGTCAAAATCTCGGGATGTCGATCCAAAGCTGACTCCTACTTCCTCGATTTGCAGTATGGCACGATTTCGGGTTCGCTGCAGAGTCTGCTCACTCGTAAGAATCTAATCCCTCAGGATCCACTGGCCGGCCAGAGGCTCATCTCGATGCTTTCCATCATCAATCACAGCTGCCATGGCCTTCCTTGCTCCAGAACCAGGTATGTGCAGGAGAATGCCTGAAATGGAAGCATTCGAATTGACAAGAGCGTCTCGATTTAGCTGCGATTGGAGGCTACGTTGCACGTGAGTTGCCTAGCCCACGCTTAAGCTTGAGACGTGTTCTTCTGAATCGGAGGCTCCTTTCCAGTGTCGGGAGTCGTTCTCTGCCCTGCTCTTCTTGCCTCACAGCCCGTTGCCGGCGCGCTGCTCAACATTGGAGGCGAAGACAGAGACTTTCTCGCTCAGTCGCTCTTCACAGGAAGCCTCTGCGTAATCGGTTCAGTTTTTGTCCTACTGTCGAGAGCGCAACTCCCAGACACGCTTTCTTGGAAGCGCTGAATAGATTTGATCGCTCTGCATGTGAACCGACCCATAGGCGCAGGACCATCGCTGCCCTGTGCTGTGGCTCAATCGTAGAAGTTGGTGTGTGTCTGTGCTGAACGAAGAATGTTTGGGGGTGTCTGCAGGAGGAGCTGGAAATGCACAATGCCTCAGCAGGCGGTTGAGGATCGACCGCCGAAGTTGCGCCGCCAGATCGGGCAACCTCATCCACACCAGCACCCATCCTAAGATTTCCCAAGAACTTCCTGATCGACCACACCCAACTTGACATCACAACCAGTTGTCAAGGGAACGTGAGCTGCCTGACAGGCTCGTTCATAGTCATCAGCCCTGTTACAAGCTTCAACTTCTTCTCACCAGCTCTATTCCAACTCTCCGTGGTGCTCCTCATTCATTGGCCCCGGTCAGCTCGTCACCCAAAACGCGCCCGGACCCCAACACTTCGAAGGATCCAGGAATTGACGACAACAAGCACAGCCAATCGAACGACGCAACACGTCCTCGCAAGGCACAATGTCTAGCATTCTCCCTGTGGGCAGCGTGCCCACCGCATCCAGGAGATATGCATTCGTGACCCTGCTCACCTCGGATGAATATCTCCCCGGAGCTCTCGTCACTGCACACTCGCTTCGAGAGGCTCAAGCGCGCGGAAGCGATGGCTCGACATCCGCAGCTGCCTCACCAGAGGCCAATGCATTTGATGTCATCTGCTTGGTCACTCCTCACTCGGTGCGCGTGCAGACTATCAAGGCACTTTGCGCCAGTGGCGCGTTCGACAAGGTGTTGGGCGTCGAGCCACTCACCTTTGAGGGTCTGATCCATGGTGCCCTAGCACATCCATCAGCTTCCACACACACGGCTCGGGAAACAACACCCGCAGCTCGGCCTCCAGTCCCAGCCTCGCAATCCACCACTCAGCTCGCGTTGGCAGAAGAAGGAGGCCAGGGACAAGCCTCAAACGCACGGACCCAGAGCGATGCAGCAGAGACGATGCTCCGGCGCGTCAAGCAGAATCTGCAGCTTCTAGGTGAGCTTCACTCAGCTTCAGTTGCATCCGTTATCAATGTCTGATCCTTCTTTGTTCGATCCTTGCATTGTTGTCTGACAGGTCGACCGGATCTCGGACCAAAGCGCGGCGCACCACTGACCAAGCTGCATGCATGGCGGCTCACCCAGTACGAGAAGGTAATCTTCTTGGACGCCGATACTATGGTTTTGGTGAGTACGCCTTCCGCGTCTCTCGGCGCGCCGATCAGCTTTTGACAGCTTCCGAACAAGGAAAACTAAATTCTTCTCCTCCCCTTTGTCCCTGGCAGCAATCCCTGTCTCACCTCTTTGACCTACCAACCGAGTTCGCAGCAGCTCCCGACATCGGCTGGCCAGATGCCTTCAACTCTGGAGTGCTCGTCTTGAAGCCTTCGCAGCAGACCTTCTCCGATATTCGAGCATTCGCTGCGGTGCACGGCAGCTGGGATGGCGCCGACCAAGGACTACTCAACGAGTACTACGGAGGGGAGCGAGGTCGAGGAGAAAATGGCGCCGGTGGAGGCTGGGATCGTCTGAGCTTCAAATATAATGTGACACCTAACGGTGGATACACGTGAGTATGCGCGTGCTTGGTCCTGGGCCCATTGACGTGCATACATGCGGTACTCACATCAGTGGCCATTACAGATATGCCCCCGCATACCGCCGCTTTGGCTCAGGCGTGCATGTGGCTCACTTCATAGGCGAACACAAGCCATGGCATCGTCCTCGACCAAGTGCCACGGCGCGGCCGAACCGCTCAGGGCCGTCCGGTACCACGGACCGTCAGATCGTCACCAACGATTACGAGACACTGGTAGAAAGATGGCACGATGTCTTCTCCCGGTACTATCCACTCCCGGCGGCAGTCGACCGGCATTCAAACGCAGCCTACAGCGTCGAGGTCATCCACACGTCACGAGGGGTTGAAGTCATCGAGAAAGAAATCGAGGGGGCTGTCCAGCCAAGTGGTCGATTTGCGGTACCCACATACGAGGCCGTCTGGAATGCACACGGTCAAGATTCACAAGAGTCATCACGACCTGGGCAGGTGGAAGACCTCAGAAGCTTTTTCGCCGGAGGCGCGGCGCTGTATGGCCTGAGCACAGGTGCTGAGAGCCGCGAAGATGCGGCTTCCGCCCAAGCCGGACTGGGAAGATACGCCAGTTTCCCGCTCGATGGGCGTGGCAGTCTCATTCCTCCTGAGGGTTTACCAGCCGACTTGCTGGAGCTGCTCACGCGCGAAGAGAGGGAGGTCGAGGACCAGCGACGACAGGAGGCGGCAGAGGAAGCCCAGAGGGCCAATGCGGCCACGGTGGCTGCACTTTCGCATCCAGAGGAGCGGGTTCCAGCTCATCCACCTTCCGAGCCCGCTCATGCACCTGCACATGTAGACGAAACGCCAATCGCTCGGCCTTGGTCTCCGCCGAAGATGGCGTGGGATCCGGCCCGCGAACCTCCGCCTGCGGACGGCAATTCGACAACGTTTGAGATGCCAGCACACTATGACAATGCATGGGACCACCGGGCTTCTCATTCGGGCTCCGGACAAGGCTGGCAGCCTGTTGATGCTGAGTCAGACGCACGGAGGGTTGCATCGCGAGTACCGGAACATCTGATGCAGGGCATGTATGCGCATCTGAACAACCAGCTACCTGACGCGTCCAAGGTGCAAGCCGTGTTTCCTTGGGAGCGGCAGTCGACCTTTGGATCTTCCTCATCTCGGCAGCAGGACAAGTCGCGTGGTGTGGATCGACGCAAGAAGATACAGGCGCATGCAGCAGAGGTCTTGAAGCGAGAAGCCGAGCAGCGGGCGGCGGAAATTGCGGCGACACATAGATGGCAAGAGCAGAGCTACGCGTCCTTGGGCGACTTTGATGGGAAACCCATGCGCAGAGCCACCCGTGTCTTTCCTGATGACCCGCCGCGGATGCCGTTCAGCTTCCGAAACCCGGCAGCAGAGGAAGGATGGCGCAGCAACGCTCCGGTACTCAATGCGCTGTCGGCAGAGGCTGAGGCTGCGTCTGCAGAGTCGATTGCAAAGTCGCCTCCTGTGGTGCCGAGCGGACTGCCGCCCAGTCTGGCGTACTCCAACGTGTGGGACCAGGTCAATGCGATTGGCGAGTATGCGGACACGGTCCAAGCAGCGCAGAGTCCCGGTCCCGGTGGGCCACCATCGCTGACTGGCGTGGCGGCTGAGTCGGCGCGGGTGAAAGCTGCTCGAGGCACGCGTACTCGCAGTCGTGGTCGCAGCCAGAGCCGTGATCGGAGACGAGCCGAAGGAGGCGGCAAGGGTCAGCGTAGCAGCAGTGCCTTGGGTATGGACGTCGGAGAATATGCGGGCGGAAGTGGCAGCGGCGAGGGCGAAGACAGTCGGGATGGAGACGATGAGAGCTCTGGCGAAGACGAGGCTGACGATGACAATGCGCAGGGAAAGAATGGCAATGCCGCCGGCTCGTCTGGACCTGGTGGATACGGCAGCAATGGAGCGGAACATCACACGAACGGAGACAATACGGTAGTCAGCGGCGCGCTCGGCCTGACTGACGATCAGTTCCCGGAGGTGCTGACGGTGGAGACACCGATCCGACCTGAAGCCGGCCAAGGCTCCGGTTCGACTGAACAGTACGGGTCTGTACTGGAGGTGCTTGCTGCTTCTTCGAGCCCGACTCCACGCCGGCGTCGAGCGGAGAGCCGAGGCTACCTGCGCAAGGCCGAGGCGACGATGAAAGCGCAGATCACAGCCAGTCCTCGCAGTCCGCGCCAGCATGGCACCCGAGGTGGAAGCTGGGGCGGCAGCAGTGCAGGCGGAGGCTCCAATGTGGAGAGCTTGCAAGGCGGCGCCTCGCTGGGTGACTTTTCTCAGTCTCCGTCTGGATCCTCGAACGGGATTGGAGCGGTGCAGGGAATGGGAGCTGACATGACGAGCGAGCTGTCTTCGAGCTCGACGCCATTGTCTGGTCGCGCGCGGATTCGCCCGGTGCCTTGAGTCAATCCTCAAGGGCCGTATCAAGAACAATACAACACACTCTCTCACACACACACATAAGCCTGCCAGACGGAGCCTCAATTTTTCGACACCAATCCAACACGATACCATATCCTTCTCACGACGGTTCCGGCGGAGCTCAACAATCCAAGAAATCCGTACATCCCCGATGCCATACCATATCAATCCTCACACACAGAGGCCAACCTTTACACTGACGCTGAATTTCACTTCTTGAGCTGCACCGGTCCGCAACAAGTCACCATCGACCAGCACCCTCTTCTTCGATCCCCAACTTCTGTTGTCAACTCGAGATTTACCTAGATTTTTTTCCTCCTCGAGATCCGGTTAATCTGTCCCCCTTCTGCTTTGTTGCTCCTTCCTTGCCTCTCTGACTCGCCACCTCCAATCAAATCCAAGGGATCGTCCAATTGCTGAATGGAATCGAAGGATGGTGCTCGCCTAGGCATTCCCCCATGTTGGCGCGGGATTGCCACACGCGTCATGCGTCGTTGGCGAGCGCGTCCATATCGAGCAGAACGAGATCTATGGAAATGGAACCGCCTCACAAAGCTTCCTCCTCATCGACGCTGGTCCGCTGTGCGCTGTGGTAGCTTGGTGATTTGGCAGGTGCCGACTTGCTCGATTACAATGCTGGATTACAATGAGGTGGTTAGTTGTAATGGCGAGATCAAGTAAGGCACACGATGTTTCCAATCTTTCGTGTGGGGAAGCAAGTGTGCCTTGCTGTGTTCTTTGGAGAGGCAGCCCAAAAAGTTGAGGGCAGGGCAGCAGGCAGGCAGGCAGGCTGGCTGGCTGGGGATGCATGCATGTACGAGTATGCAGCATGCAAAGAGGCAGCGAAGATCTGACACTCAGCACTCAGCAGCAGCACAACCCGCCAACATCGACTGAATGCTCCTGATAGCAGTGCCAACATCCTCCATCACCACCATCCCCATCCCCATCGTCACCCATCGTATTCTGGAGTTCATCTCCCTCTGCCAACCCGACAGAGCCGCCTGAAACCAACTTGCGGCATTCACACGACCACCGCTGCACCAGCAAAGAAATCTCGGGCTCTGCCGCAAGACCTTCTGCAACTCAGCACTGATATCCAGCACTGCGCTCGTAATCAGAAAGCAGCGCATCTACGGCCTCGGACGCAGACGAACTGAGATTCTTCCCAGCTCAACATGGAGTCTGGGCATCGAGGTCAGTGCAGAACATTCAGGCAGCAGCAATGGTACTGGGACTGACCGAATCATGCCTTTCCGTGTACAAAACAGGCAACCTGACCGTCGCCCAGAACAGAGCCTTGCTGCTGCTCTGGAAGCGCCTGATCGAGGCCTGCGAGACTGACACGCATGTTCCTTCGCGTACAAGACCTCAACATACCCGCTATTCCTCTCATCAACCGCGCGATCAGAAAGACAAATTCTTCAGCAACAGCAACGGCAGCAACGAGGCCGACTTTCCTACCAACGGCGACATCACCATCACAAATTCTGGTCTCACAAATGGGCACACGAATGGACATGACGGCGAGCATGACCCAAACGACCATATCCACATCAACAAGGGCCGCGAGATCTACAACAAGCAACGCCCGCTCGCAACACCACCAGACTCGACGCTTGAGAAATACCACACCATCAGAAATAACGGCTCCCACATCGCCAAGGATGACAGGGTCAAGGACCAGATGCGCGGCGCAGTTGAGGCTAAAGAGATGAATCTCTTCCTCCAAAAATATGGCGGCGCCGCCTTGCGCACCGTCTTCTGGGAAATTGTCAAAGTAAGTATTCTAGCCCGCCATGCTGACGCCTTTGCCTGCGCTTGTCCAGGGACCTCATCTGACAACTTCTCTCTCCAAAACTTTGGCGTACACAGGGCGAACATCCAGATACCTTCATGCTGAGATGTCTGCGAGCGAGAAAATGGGACGTCGACCGCGCATTTGCCATGATCGGCAACATCGCTGCCTTCCGTGTAGAGTGAGTCATGCGGCCTCAAACAGTGATGCCAGCTCGAGAGCGTGCACCTGGACTTACCCACTCTTCTCTGAATGCGCATACAATCTAGAAACGATGTTTTTGAGCTCGTCAAGCGCGGAGAACTCGACATTGTCAAAACCGTCGGAGGCGCCAAAGTGTACAGGAACGGTATTGCGTACGCGTGGGGCGCCAGCAATGACGGCCTGCCCGTCTGCTACATCGAAGTCGCCAAACATTTCGCCTCAAATCAGACCCAAGAGGAATTGTGAGTATGAGAAGATGACAGCCTCTCGAAAGCGCCGAACGCGCATGCGGGGATATATGGTTGCTCTGCAGACATGTGTGCTCAAGTGGTCTTTGGTGTGCCTGCAGAAAACGCGCAATCATTGTCTTCCAAGAGTGGTTAGGCATGCTCATGCCCCCT
Source organism: Tilletia horrida (assembly GCA_001006505.1). Classification (NCBI taxonomy): domain Eukaryota; kingdom Fungi; phylum Basidiomycota; class Exobasidiomycetes; order Tilletiales; family Tilletiaceae; genus Tilletia; species Tilletia horrida. The sequence continues at coordinate 47,238 of LAXH01000036.1, forward strand.
CCGGTCTCGAGAAAGATTGTATGCTTCAACATGACCGACTTTGGACTGCGGAACATGGACTGGTGGTGCGTCTTCTTCCTCGTCAAGACCATGGAGATGTACTGGCCAGAGACCCTCGAGCGCGTCTACGTACACAAGGCGCCCTGGTTCTTCAAACCAATCTGGACCATCTTACGCCCACTGCTCGACCCAGTCGTACGGGAAAAGGTTCGGTTCACAACACATGTAGACGAGTTGCGCGAGCATATTCCACCAGAGCATCTACCGCGGTCGACGATGAACGGAAAGATGGACTGGACTTACAGATACCCAGGTGAGCTTCTCTGTGCATAAGACAGTCTGCACGCGTCGCAGCCTTCTAAATGCTATCTTTCTTGTCCCACAGAACCTGATCCCCACGAGAATGACTTTATAATTGAAAATGAGGAGCGTGGCCAAGAACTCCGAGACGTCTACTTCGGCTACGCGACGGATTTCGAAAACTCGACCAAGGCGCTGATCAGGAGCTATCTCCAGTCTCCCGTTCGAGAATTGCGCACATTCCGGGTACAAACATTCGGGTCGAGTAACAATCTGTCGGTAGAGGAAGACGAGCCAGAGGGTGCGGATGAGCTGCGCGCCCAGCGCGATGTGGACGCGACCAGACTGCGCGTGGCTTGGCTGGAATGGATGCCGTACACAGTGGCGAAGAGCAAGTATGTGCGATGGAACGTCTGGAGACCCGATGGAACCATCTTGTGGACGTATCCACAAGCCGACGGCTCGATCGATTACCAGCTCTTTGGAGAGGGCACGAGTCTGCCCGTGTTGAAGCAGAGCTTGTCCCTGATCGACGAAGCACAACGCGTCGCTATGGCCGCGATGGCGAAACAACGCGGCGGGAGTGGCAGCTCGGGCGTGAGGACGGTGCCACTGTCGCCGATGAGCCCGGGTGGTCGATCGCGACGGAGTCGGAAGCGGACAAAGAAGACGACAACAAGCGACCAGGAACCAGGGCAGAACGGCACTGCAGGAGCAGCAGAAGACGCGCCAAGAGGAGTGGTCCCGGCACCAGTGCGGGACCTCTTTGGCCTCCCTGACATGGACCGTTCGGGGCCCACCCCTGAAAAGGCGGAACCGATGCCCGTGTTGGTCACCGATGGCAAAACGAAGAGAATGTCGTTGGGGACGAGGCTGCCGAAGGAGTTCTCTGACACAGACGAGGAATTGTTCAGACCTTCATCTGGTCTGGACGAGGGGAGCGGCAGTGGCAGTGCCGAAGAGGGCAAGAAGACGGATGGGACCACCACCAGACGGCAGGAGCTCGGTGTGAACGGCAGACTGAGGAGCGCCTCTTCTGCTGCGACGTTTGGCGTTTCGCGCTCAAAGGCTGAGAGGGGCCAAGGCTTTGCGGGCGATGCGGCCTCGGCAAGGGCGGCGATAGGAGTGGAGAAGGCCGGGCTCGGCTGGCCTTCAACTCCACCACGGGACCAATCTCCGTGGGATCACAATCGATTCGACAGCAGTGACTCGGACGGATCGCCTGCTAGAAGGAGAAAGTTTTTAACTCCTTCAGCAACGCCAGAACCATTTCGACAGCAACCACCACCAGCGCTCTCTGAACAGCCTGAGGACGAAGTACCATCAGACAGACCGGAGCTTATGGAGACACTCAATGGCAGCCTGTCTGACCACGTTTCAAATATTCCCGCTCAGACGGCAGAGGAGCCATTGGTGGACGAAGAAGCGTCGGACGACTCGTCGCCAAACGGGGGCGATTCTGGTATCTCGCTACCACGGAAAAGCATGGACCCGGGCCACATTGCGTTCATTCCTGGTGAGAACGGTCAGGGTCCGATCGGTCAAGTCGTCTACGACGAAGACGGTATACCTCATTGATCTGGAAATCGGTCGTCAGTACGGTATGATTCGGTGTCGCCACTTCCACAAAACATGAACATGCAAGACAGCACGTTCGAGAGCGTTTCGTTTCTGAACTGTCGGGCACGAATCCTTTCGGTTTCTTCCTCTTGGTCCCGTGGGCTCTGGGATCCGGCACGATCCCATTCGTTTTGCCAATCCTTTCTCAAAAGTCAAATACCATCCTGACTCTGCTTTCGCTCGCTTGGACCTCGCGATCATGTGTCTCATTCCCCCCCTCGCCCCTCATCTTTTCCCAACCTGCTGCGCCGGACGTTTCCTTCCCTACTCTATGACCTGTCTGTGCTTTCGATGTTTTCCCTTTTCGACTTCTGAAATTACCCTCGTGTACCAATGCAAAATCCAAAAAGGCTTGGCTTCTTGAAGAGACATCCGCAAGTCCAAAGTCACCGCTGTTATGGTGGAAGGCTTAAAAAGGGCTGTCCTATTTCGGCAAGCGCCAAGTTGGCGATGGGGGGCAAACTCATCTCCCCCGTCCTCTTCCACCTTGCCCACCTCCTCTCCCCCGACCTACATCTCCGCCTCCTCTTCCACCTCCACGGCCTCCCCGTCCTCCACCACCGCCTCCTCCGCGTGTGCCCAGGCCGACACCGCCGCTGGTCCCGCTCGACTGAGCCTGTTGTTGTCTGAGCTTGCGCGCGTGCTCTTCTGATTCTCGGACCTGGTCCAGGACAGAGTCGGCTACGCGGCAGTACTTGATCTGAAGACGAGGTTGCTGCTCGCGTCAGCGCGCTGGGATCGAGGCGGGATGGAGGGTTGACCTTCAAGAAAGGAGGGGGGGCTGGGAAACTCACTGTTTGGCCTCGGATGTAGATCTCGGGCATTTTCCAGAACTGCTCGCCCGTCTGTTGTTTAGAGGGAGCGCATACGATCAGCGAAAGGCCCATAGGGGCGGACAGTCTAGCGGGCAATCTTCCTAGCTGGACTCACTGCTCCTGTTTGGTAGACTTCCCGCAAGGTCAGGTTCATAAAGTTGTCGCAGGCAACGAGATGCCCGTTGAAGGTTTCGCCATTCTTGAGCTCGACGAGCTGCAGATACAGACAGGGAGGATCCAGGCGTCAGAGGTAGGGACTTCATAGTTGTACCGCTTGTCGGGCTTGGGTTAGCTGCGCTGGGTGGTTGTGAATGACTTACCATGGGCTTATTTTGTGCTGCATTGAGAAGTGATAGAGGAAGCTGGAACAAAGCGGATTATAGGTGAGAGAGGGAGAGGCAGTGGTGTGTGTGGGTCAGCTCACTCGCACTGCGCTCATAGGATCTTGCAGCTGCCGCCGCTGTGGTCTGCTCACCATGATGTGTCGTTGTGTGTGACCCCCTGCACTTGTGTGGATGCTCGAGCAGGTGGTGGATCACAAGAGGCGGCAAATGGCGAGGACCTCGAAGATTGAAGAATGACGCTCAATCCACATGGTCTCCGCGCTCGAGGCACACCAACACAACATGCCTTCACACAGAGGACAACAGGCAGAGATATTTGGGTTTTGTTATTCCTTTCAAGTGTATAGCACTGGGAGTGAACAGGCTGGTGGATCGTCTAAGGAAAGGCGGACAAGTAACGCAAGCGTTCTAGAAGCGCGAGCATACTGGCCCAGTTTTGGGTAACGATTCGAAATTCCAACAACGCTTGATCAACGGAGTGAGCACGCTCAGAGCGCGGAGGCACCAGTAATGATGTCGACCAGGTCGTTGGTGATGGCTGCTTGACGACCACGGTTGTATTGCATTTGCAGGGAGGCGATCATGTCACCGGCGTTCTTGGATGCGTTGTCCATGGCGTTGCGCTTCGAGTTGATCTCGGCGGCGTGGCCCTCGACGAGGGCGGCAAAGATGGCGTTGGCAAGGGAGAACTCGGCGAGGTCCTTGGTCACGTCCTCTTCTTGCTCGTACAGGTCAAACTTGGCTGTAGACAGGCGCATGCACGGACGGGAAAGGAAGGCACAAGATGAATCGTGAGAAGGATGTAGATGCCAAAACCCGATCCCCATCCACATCGCATGTACTCACGTGCGTCACGGAGAGCCTTCTCGCTGAAAGCCTCGAGGATGTCCGACTCGAACGACAGGGCAGAGACGTACTTGTTGTAGACAATGTTGACCTTGTCAAACTTGATGCCCGTCTTGAAGATCATGTCGGCAATGGCAGCAGCATCGGCAAAAGTGGGCACATCCCGGCCGACCTGAGAGAAGGACAGGGCGAGGTTCTTCTTGAGGGCACGTTGTAGCTGAGCCTTGGACTTCTCGCCCAGCACGACGATGGCGGGTCCCTCGGGCGACTCGGGGTCGGCAGCGGTGGGGCTGATCTTGGCAAGCTCGGATCGGGTGCGCTTCGATACGGAAGAGTGGATACCACCGCAGAGACCCTTGTCGGAAGAGACGACGACAAAGAGCTCACGGCCGCCAGAGGGAGCAACGGCCTCAGCGTTTGTGAAGACCTCTGGATGAGACAGAGAAGGGCAAAGCCAATTGCGTTAGCTGCTCGGGCTCACGCCGGTCGAAACATCTTCCAAAGCACGATTTTACGTACCACCGTTGGCCTTGCCGTATGACTTGGCCTGCAGCATGGCAGCGGTAGCCTTGTTGAGCTTGGTGGTAGCAATCATCTTCATGGACTTGGTGATCTTCTCAATGTTTCTGACGGACTTGACTCGCTGTTCGAGCTCACGCAGGGTGGCCTGTTGGGCGGCCGAGGCGGAGAAGGAGCGGGCTGCTGCGAGGGGGGCAGCGGCACCCATCAGTGGTCGGGCAGCGGAGCGGGTGAGAGAAGCCATCGCTGATGCTGTTCTTTGGCGAAGGACGGGAAGGTTACCGCGGATGATGGTCGTCAAGGGAAGGGGGAGGGCAAGTGGAGAAGGATGGCGCCGACCGAATGCTGGAAGATGCAGACGGTGTGCGGTTGCAGGCGACCAAGGCGATTTATCCCGAAAAAGTAGTTGTATTTTCAAAATTCGACTTTTGATCATTTCCGGTCGTCGTAAGAACAACCTCACCCTCTTCCACCTGGCCACCTCTGTCGTGGGAGGCACACTACTGCTCTCTCTCCCACAGGTTCTGCTGGTGTCGTCGACGCGGAATGGGCCAGTTGTGTGCGCATGCTCATAGACCACATTCACAATTCCGGGTTCAAATCAGGGTAACGGACATTCAATTGCAATTCAGGACCTTGGATCAATTATGTAGTTCACTTGTGCTTCTCAGCGTCGGCCTTCATTCCAGAGAGAATCCAGCTGGGAGCATTGCGCTCTTTGTGCTCGCCGCCGTATTTTTGCCAATATTCGGGATCGATCATCTTGGCCACCGCCTTGTTCTCGCTGGGAACATGCATTCCCCGCTGCGACGCCGGTCGTTCGAAGCATCGCTTCACCCAAGCCTTGACATTCTCGGGCACGTTCTCGTCAGGGATGCCGGTGTGACGCGCAATGAAAACCCACGGCCAAATGGAGACGTCGGCGAGTGTGTACTTGTTGCCGACGAGGTAGTCTCCCGACTGTTGCAGTCGGTCTCCCAAAACCGAGTACAGGCGCTTGGTCTCAGTCTGTGACGATTGAAAATGCGTCAGTCAGCCTCAGTGTGTGGTTGAAACACGCGGCGCTCAGGGCTGAGGCTTACCTTGTATCGGTCGATAGCGTAGGGGATCTCCTCCGGCGCATAGCCTGCAAAAGCACGTAGGGCGAGACGCGTCTTGTCAGCTGGAACCACCACAATCTTTCCTTCTGCGGTGCTCACGGGCGAAATGGTTCGCTTGACCTTGCATGGGGCCGATACCGCCATGACCCTGAGCGGAAAGGAATACGTAAAACGCGTCTCAGCGGTCAGAAACTGATCAATCCTAGGGGCGATGTGCAAACACTCGTGTATGGTCGACTCACGAAGAACATCCATTGCAACACTTCCGAGCGCAAGTCATCGGCCTTGGCGTCTGAGCTGGGCCAGGAGAACTTGTGCTCGGGATCATAGTGCTTCTCGAGGTAGAGCAGGATCGCGCTCGTCTCGAACACGGCAAAGTCCCCGCGGTTAGGGTCGACGATCGCTGGGATTCGTCCGTTTCTATGAGTCGCGTTCGTTGGAGATCCAGAATAGCGTAAAGTCAGCACAAGAGTAATGGGTGAACGCGACTCTTCAGAAAATTGAGCCTCACGGGTTGATCTTGAGGAACCAAGGCTCCTTTTGCTCATTCTTATCAAAGCTAATGGCGCGGTAGTCGACCTTGAAGTCGGGGTACACCTCCTTCAGCTCTTCAGTGAAGTTGGACACCTTTTGGCCTGGATAGGTATTCCAAGTGCGGTCGCCGCAGCTCAAGCTTTCAGCATGCAGACACCTAGCCGCTGTTTCTCCTCAATCTGGATGCTTACCGTTGGGGGTGCCGGCTGTGTAGACGATGATGGGTTGCATTCTGTTAGAGGACGAGCTGAGGAAACGAGCAGACTGTTGGATTCGAGAAATGGCTCGGGAAACGCTCATGAAGGTAGGTTAAGGGGATCGAGCTCCTCAGAGCATATCCGACACGTAGACTGGCTTATATACCCTCCCCCTCATCACCCATCAGAAAGCTTCCCATGAGAAGATGCTGACAGCGTTGCTGATGAGCGATCAGGTCTGACAGAGACGTCATCATCAGATGTTGACGGGCAATGGATTTAAGACTTGTCTAAGTCCGGCGGAGCTGGAGACCTGAGTCTTGCGGAGCCGCTCCCAAATTGTTTGTGCCTCCTGTCAACACAAATGTCTTAACGCACCGACCCTTCCAAGAACAGACGGGGTTAACCATGTTCGTTTGTCTAGCATACTCGTACATTCACTTCAAGCACGATCCTCTGCAGATCTCGGAGGCAAGGGTATCGCCGTAGAGCCCGCAGTCTCCTCCCTAGCAGCTACGGGCGTTACAATCACCCGCGCCGCAAGGTCATCTTCTTCCACACTCTTCTTTTTGTCGCTGCTCGTCCTGCTCCCGTCCTCCTCGCCAGCGGCCAGGGCAGCTTCATTGGCCCGTCTCTTCTCGTATTGCGCGCGCTCCAGGAACTGTGCCTGCTCGAGCCGCGATTTCTTGAGGTCGAGCGGGATCAGGAGCAGACAGGAGGCCAAGGTGGTGAAGAGAAGGAAATAGAACGGTGACGAGGGGTTTCCGGTCCGTGTCGCGATCGCTGAGGACACAAATGGTCCGACGAACGCGCTCGTCTTGCCCACCAGCGAGAAGAGCGAGAAGATGAGGAATTCGAAACCTGTCCATCAAGACACAAGAGCAGAGGTGATTTGAGCAGTTGATCCCACGAAAAGCTAGCTGAGCTATGTGACCTACCGTTGGGAGTCACTTCTCCAATCATGGTGAAGGACACGGCGTACTGGAGATGCAATGCTCTGTCAGCATCGCATCCCTTCATATGAGAAAGACACCACAGTCTTGCACTTACCCAAGGACAGACCAGGCCGCCGTAAAACGCTTGGTACAGCCAGAACTCCCACTGGTTGTGGTAGCCGATCGTATTGGTAAAAATGCCAATGAAGCCCCACTGCGAGACATCGAAATGGTCAGCACTTGTATCAGACGAGCAGGACTGATGGCAACTCACAATCATCAGACACACGATGAAGCCAATCACCCAGCGGAAAGCGGCCAGTGTAGAGAGGCCGGTGTATTTTTGAATGTACCATCTGGAGAAACGGATGTTTGGAAGCGTCAGAGATGGCAATCAAAGCTACTGCGCGGCGAAAATTGCTCTTACAGGCCAAAGATACCAATGGTTTCCGCAATGATTCCTGTGTCAGGTCAGAAGCATCGAGTGTCAGTGAGCGGCAAGAACATAAACTCGACCATTCGTACTCACCAACAATCAGAAGCTCGTTGAGCACAGTAGCTTTAAAGCTGGTCGCATCGTTTTGCAGTGTAGAAATGACGGTAATTGCAGTGTTCAGGGTATCCGACAGAATGAAGTAGAAAATAAGATAGAGCTTGTGCGAAGAAAGGCAGACGAACGTTCAGCAAAAGCGAAGCGGAAGAGCATCATTTGCAGTCCACTCACCAAGGTCTGCTTCAATTGCCAGACGTATTTGCAGGTGAGCTTGAGCTGCAACCAGGCAACTGTCACGTAGTTGTATCCAGCCGGTAGACGTTGACCGGGCCGGTGCTTCTCGAGGAAGAACCACGGCAAGGCGAACAGGATCCAGGTTGCGCCACCAAAGCCGGCACAAGCGGACAAGCCAATGGTGTTCCTCCGATCATTGTCGTTCGCACGGAGGCCGACGAGCATTCCCTGAATGATAGCCAGGATGACAATCTCGCCCGCCGCTTGAACGCCAAAGGAGATGTTGACGACCCGGTTCCGGTGAAGCGATTCGAGCTTTCCATGCTCGTCTGCGGTTGTCTCGGGCGGGTTCGCAGCCAGCTTTTCGGCGGATTCGCGAACCTCTGGCAGGCCACGGACCAAACCTGGGAATGCGGCCGAGTAGAAGGACAGCGCTGCTTGGTACGAAATGTTGCCGAGAATGTACAGGACCAATGCACTGCAGAGAAGGGACGGGGGCATTGAGCTTTGCAACGAACAGAAGAGAAGTTGAGATTGTAGGAGGACTTACGCTGGCCACTGTGAGCCTTCCGTGACACCGAGCCAGGCCATGCCCGAGGCAGCTCCCAGGAGGGTGAAGAAGACGAGGATCCAGGGTCGATATGATCCGTAGTCTGCCAGACTGCCGATGAAGAGGAACGCAAAGCATTGAATGGCGAAACCGATGCCATTTGCCAGTCTGATGTAGAAACGATTGGGTGAGTTAAATCTTTTCTAGCTCGTCGTCAATGTCCGAGAAGATGAGGAAGAGCAACGTACAAGATGATGCTCTCTACAGTCCTGTCAGCGCCTGCCCATCGAAGCCTGCATTCAGGTTGACCATCGCCACCACACATTCCGTTTCCCGCAGCCGTGGCAGCGAGCGAGACGATATTCTGCGCCTGAGAAGGCCCATAATTGAAGCCCGGCAGCCCAGCGTTTCCAATGTAGTAGCAGTAGTATGCCCAGAGCTCTTTCCGCGAGGTGATGTACTTCTCCTGGAAGGCGGCGGGGTCCGTCGAGGAGGAGAGCAAGGCGGCTGCATACTTTGCCTCGCTGGGATCTCGATAAGGATCCGAGGGGGCCGCATCTTGGGAGGCGGCCAGCACTGGCTCCTGCTGCGCTTCTTCCGAAGGACTGCTGGCCATCTCCAGCTTGGAAGGATTCTCTTTTGCCTCTGACATGGTCTGTATCGATCCCTTTATCCCGTCGTGACAGTGGGAAGAATGTCGATGCTGTCTCTGCTGGAGATCTTTGAAGAATGGGCTGAGGTTCAAGGGCCAACGGAGAGTGGAGTCTTATTTTGCTCACTTTACCCGCGGCAGGAACAAGCGGCCGGCCTCTCAAAATTCTCAGGGTCCAACCTGGTTTCAAGAAGATCACGACGAAGCTGGGGTTCTCCATCTATGGGGGTTGGGTGCATTTGGGATCATGACATATCTTAGTTACTTGTACAATAGAGGGGGGGCAAAAGCTTCGACCGTGGGCGAAAAGGGGAGAGAAGGCACACAGTGCGGCGCATCGCCTGCTTCCGGAGCAAAGGCAAGGAGTTGGGAGTGGTGCATGATCCCCCAGGTTTGGATGCGCTTAGTAGTACTGGACGAAAGACTTGGTGAGAGCGTCATCGGCACCGAGGTCCTTGAGAATCTTCTCCAGGTCAGTCAGAGTGAGGCCGACCTTCTTGGCCTCCTCGACGAGGGTCTTGGCCTTGGGGAGAAGGGCGGCGAGGTCCTTCTTGATTTGGGCGTACGCAGCCTCAAGCTGGGCAGCGGTGTGCTTGGGGTCCTTGAGGACGGCAATGAGAGCCTCCTTGTCGGCGGTGAGGGTCTTGATGGCAGCCTTGATCGCCTTCTCAATGGCGGCAATGACACCAGCCTTGGTCAGGGCGGGGGCACCACGGGTGGAGATAGTGACCTTGAGGCCGGGAAGGGACTCGAGGAACTTCTTGATCTCGGGAGCGACGTCCTTGAAGAGCTTCTCGATGTCGAGCTTGGTGAGGCCGACCTTGAGGGCCTCCTTGAACAGGGCCTCAAACTTGGGGGCAGCGGCCTCGAGGTCAGCCTCGAGCTTCTTGTAGGCCTTGGCAATGGCGGCGGCGGTGGCGTTGGGCGCCTTGAGCAGCTTGACGAGCGCGGCCTCGTCGGCAGTGATGATGGGAGTCAGCTGCTTGATGGCCGCGGCGATCTCCTTCTCGATCTCGGCGGAGGAGAGGGTGACACCACGGGTAACCTTGACGGTGACGCCGGGCAGCTCAAAGATCTGCTTGATGTCGGGCTGGGCGTACTTCAGGATGGCGGCCAGGTCCTTGGCAGTCAGACCGACCTTCTTGGCCTCCTTGAGGAGCTTCTCCACCTCGGGCTCGGCGGCCTCGATGTCCTTGTTCAGTTGAGACAGCACAGCGTCAATCTGCGACTTGGTTGCCTTGGGATCGCTGAGGACCTTGATAATCGCATCACGGTCCGCGATGATCACAGGTGTGAGCTTGGAAATCTCGGCCTCGATGGCCTTGATCACGGATGGCTTGGACAAGGCGCGGTCGTAAAGAGCAGGCGAGGGGACGGAGGCAGCGAGGGCGCTGCTGGAGAGCAGGATGGCGGCGGCGACGGTAGCGAGCTTGATCTGCATGATGAAAGAGTGGCTTCAAGAAGATGAGGGGCAAGAAGAAAATGGACTGATCAGAGCGGTGACAGGGGGCAAAGAGAGGCAGAGCTACCAGGAGCGAAACAGACTCCAGCCAGTCTTTTTATACACCGTCACAGAACATGCCTGCGAGGTGGAAAGCATCAGTTTGGGGCAGACGCGTGCACCTCTCCGCAGATGCCTTGCCATCAGCCATGTTCGCCAGGAGGCTGCATCGCGCATCCAGCTCACCAGCGACTGTAAACATCAGCATGGAGCGACATGGCGTTTTGCATCAAATTGATGCGCAAAAGTGGTCGCTCTAGCGCAAGAGGGTAAATGAGACAATCAGTAATCTGTGGAGCGTATCAGCAGCGGGCGAGATGCCGCACGCATGCAGAAAGTGGTGAGTGGTGGGGACCGTGGATTCAAGAAGGTTCTCGATGTCGATATGGTCTGCATGTGTGCATCCCAGAACAAAGACGATGGTCGCAACAATTCAGGGATTGTGGCGCTCGAGGGGAAGGTGAATGGCTCGTGGGAGCAAACCAATTTCAGTGGCTGCCCTCAACGCCATCCGGGTCCTCAAGCTCGCTCCTCCCCTCCAGTGCTCCGTGCCTGCAGTCCTGCACCCAAGTCCCAAATCCCGGATGTCGTTTCCAGGGCACATGGCTATCAGCGATGGCGCTATGCACACAGGTGGGCCCACAACCCAGGAGCGAACAGCTGCTCGTAACTCGCTCCATCCCTGCGCATCCTTGAACGCGATGGGACCAGTGCTGGACATTTTCGTCACTTTCAAATTATCTTGTGCTATTCATAGTGTGTACCAGGAGTCAGTGCCATCTGCCAGCATGGGAAACGTTTGTGCAATCCGAGAATCGTGAATGCGAGCGCAATTGGCCGAAAGGACGGAACGCACGTGCCTTCCCATTTGCATGATCCTCCCGTGGACCCCAATTTCCTGGTGCCCACACTGTCCAGAGTCATTCGCCATGTGGTCGAGTCCTCACCCTTGCAGACGCGCATTGATCGACTTCTTGCGCGAAGATCAGGAATCAGGATGCCGATCCAGGTTCGTTCGGGAACACGGTTTCAACACTCCGGCGGTCCAATCAATTGCTCCACTCACCTTCCTTGTGGCGTCCTGGTCTGAGAATTTCTAAATTGCCCATTCTGCGCACGACCTTCTGCCCGAGCCAAACCGCGGCTTGCGCTCAGGCCAACCTCGAGCGAGCACCTCATCGTTTGCGACTTGCCTTCCGTCCTTGAGGCCATGGAACGCTCCTCTAGCTGGCACTTCGCAGTCGAAGCCTTCCACACTGTCACAACCATGCGTGTCCCCGGCCCTCACCATCCGTTGCTGTCCAAACAGCACGAGACTTCCGCCATGCTTACATGGCGCTGAGGGCCGTGCCGCATAAGAGTTGAGAAGCATGTCACCTTCGTTTCCAAGATAGCCTCCAGCATGACCTACCCGTGGTCCCCCCGAGGCGCAGCTTCCAGACCCCAGGACGATGCATACATTTCTTCCTTCATGGAACACCGAAAGCCAGGAGGCTGCGCACGTAGCAACGCATCTCTGTCCAACTGACGCTCCAGGGCATGGTGTGATGTATGTACATACGCCACTGTCGCCGACATGAAAGGATGCTGCCCCCTTCTGTATTCGATCAGATGCCAAGGCACCTGTGAGCTACAGGCAAGATGTTGGCTGCCGGAGATGGGAAGAGCATCAGTGCGCTTGGTGATGCAAAGGAAAGAAGATGTCAGGGAACACCACAAGCGGGCAAGCTCAAGTCTGGTCCCACGCTTGACACAAAAACGAAAGGCAGCTCGCTTTGTCAGGTTGGGAACGGCCCTGGCCGCGTCCTCGGGTGTATTTCAGCAGAAGAGCGAAAGCACCACGAAGGACTTGATCGCGTTCGATTTTTATGCCCACGCGCCGAGTACACCGGAAAAGAGCGGTTCAGAGCACGAAGAGGGAGGAGGAAGCTAGAGCAGAAAAAGAAGTCAGCTGCGAGAGAACGTGAGTGAGCATGCGGACTACAGCACATCAGCCAATGTCAGACCAGCAACATTTGATGCGCAAAAGCTTAGCCGCGCGAGGAGCAGAAGGGAGAAGGCTGGGTTTTGACGGCACGCAGGGACTCAAAGTTGGGCAGGGTCAGATGAAACAAGAAGCTCCAGCAGGAATTTTGCCATCAGCATTCGTCACAGCGCAGCATTCAAAGCAAGAGCGTCGAGAAGATGAAGGTTAACGGATGCTGGCTGCGCAGCAGTGCAGTCGAGTCACGCGACACCATGTTGCGCTGGCCTTCTCGAAAAGTGTCCAGATCGGGGAGCCACAAATCTATAAATAGGGCCGTGTTTTCTGCATCACTCTTTGTCCTTCCCCACCAACACCACCAAGCCATCTACGACCCGCGATAGTTCCACACTCAAACTTCTTTGACGCTGTAATTCTCTTCACGATCCACAACATCTCGTCGTGAACACTCGTGCAGAAGTAAAGGCACACTTGCAGCTAGCCCTGTAAAAGCGCCTTGTTCCACTGTAGTCATACGAAAAAGAGAGACAGTGTGATAAGCCTCCTCATCCATCGCCATCCCCTTTCCCCACGCATCATCAGCACCAAGCATGGCACTCAAAGAAGTCGAGATTTCGGCGCTGCAGAAAGAGCTCTCGAACGCAACCACGGAACATAGGAGTGAGGTGAGTACCCATCGTCGATTCGCAACAAAAAAAAAAGCTGCAAAAGAGGAAGGATGGTGCTGACGCTGCTATTCATTTCATTGCAGGACATGGTCATCATCCTGAAGAAGCTCAAGGCTGGCGTACGACCCACAGAAGAGATCATTCGCGTGAGTGGACTCGAGGCCCGCAGCCCTTTCGTTCTCTGCATTGCATGCTGACTCTTGAAATCTGTTCCACTTTGCTCAGTCAACCAAGATCGGACAGACAGTCGGCAAACTAAGACAACATAACGACAAGGCCATCGCAGAATTGGCCAAGGAGCTCGTCAAGACTTGGAAGGCAGCGGTCGACTCTGCGAGGAAGGAGAAGAAAGACACGCGTAAGTTTCACCTTCCAACCTTGAACCCATCCGCAGAGCCAACTTTTGCTGACAGCATCTTTCAATCCGCTTGTGCACTCACAGCATCATCAACGACAACAACATCGGCCCCAACCGCAAATGGCTCCGCAAACGGCTCCGCAAATGGCCCGACGCCGGCTGCCGCGCCTGCCGCAAAAGCTCTACCGACTCCGCTCAGGGTCGATTTCGACATCCTCGGAGATAAGACCAGAAACGCGTGCCTCAAGCTCATTCACAACACTCTCTCCAAGGGGAGCACTGAAAGTGAGTGGAGATACACGTCTCCCGCCAAGGCGTCGTGCTCCCCTTCTGGGACGCGTCTGCCACACTTGCTGGTGCAACATTTGGGAGAGGAGGTCTGTTGTGGGCTCTGGCGTTCTTCTTGCAGAGTGAATGGCAGTCTCCAACCCACACTCTGGTTGGCGACTGTCATTCACTTCTGCAGGAAGGTGTCCGGGCCCATGGTAGACCTCTTCTCCCTCGCTTTGCGTTCGGCTGTTCCAGCTTTGAATCCGAGGACACGTTTGACTGACCCTATTGTCTCTTTTGTGACTCACTTTTGCAGATCCATTAGTCATTTTCGCAGCAGCAAAATCGATTGAGAGCGCAGCATTCCTCCAGATTGGCCGGGGCGCCATCAACGGCGATTACCGAAACAAGATGCGGAGTCTTAGCTTGAACCTGAAAGCAAATGATCAGCTAAGAAAGGACCTCATCGACCTCGTAGTGTCGGGCGAGCAGGTTGTGAAGATGTCGCCAGAGGTATGATTCTAGAGCTTCCAATCTCATATACCCAGATATTCAACTGACCATGTCATTTCTGTGCCCCCTCCCACAGGAACTCGCCTCTGAAGAGAGGAAGGCTGAGCGGGAGGCGCTAGAAACTCAGAACCTCAAGAACGCCCGCGGAGCCGAGCCACAGCAAGCAGAGACAGATGCGTTTGAGTGCGGCAGATGCAAGCAGCGAAAGACCAAGTACTACCAGCAACAGGTATGTGGCATCTGGCGGCTGTGTCTGTCGTGCGATGTGTATTGAGGAGTAGCAGCACAAGAGGGGGAGAAGAGAGATTTTAGCCATAACAAGTGGCTGACCCTTTTCCTGCGTCTTTGCACTACTCTTCTTGCTTTCCGCTGTCACTTCTTCTGCCACATCTCCCGAATGCGCTTGCGATCCTGGGTTTTCGACGTCTCCTCCTTCCGGCCCTCACCATCGTCGCGCGTGACCCACTTCTCTGCAAACAGACGCGAAGTGCGGATGAGCCGATGACGACCTTTGTCACCTGCACAAATTGTGGCAACAAATGGAAGTTCTGCTGAGCAGTGTTTTCTCTCAGGACTCACGCGCATCACAGACTCTCCTGTGTCGTACATACCTTACGGCTCCCCGTATGCAGCCTGGGGAAGTCTTAACCGTCTACCCATCCACGCAGAAGGCTTGTCAACTAAACCGGACTGACTTAGTGGAGCTGTACAAAACACACTTCGGCTTGAACTGGACGATACGATAATGGTCCATCTTCGCTTTCCATACTTTCTTTACCCATATCGCATTCCGTCGGCATCGACACGCGACTCGTTGGTTCTTGTCTCGACCACATCAAAAAGTGGCACGCCTTTGAAGGCCCGCTGTTACCCACACAAGCCCGCACGCTCTTCTTCCCTCGGTCACCCAGCATACCTTCCCTTACTTTTCCCCTTCGATTGTCCTGTACCGTGTACCTTTACTGAAATTTAGCCATCGTTGCAATCGGCCAGCTTGCCCTTTTCATTGTTCATTGTCCCTACTTGACTGCGAGAAGATGTTCCAATTGGTCACTTTGAGTGAGACGCGTCGCGACGCGTGACACGCGATGTTGAGCGCGCCGTTTCGAAATCATCAGGGTGGAATGCCTGAACCCTGGCCGGAAGAATGGATCCTCTCGAGCTCGTTGCACGGGTCAGCACCATCATCAAGATCAACGTCTCCAATTGCGGGACTTTTCTGCTCATCCGCGCTCTGGCTCCCGCTGACTGCGTAGCTGCTCCGTTCGACAACCTGCACCGCGGAGCTCAGGCAGCGAGGAGAAAACAAGAGGCCGCAGCTTGCAACACCACCTGCATCTCAAGCTCAATCACAACATTCGGCAACGAGGTCTATTCTGTTCCTTCTTGTGAACTCGCTCTTTCGGGAGTACGACACTGCCCACAATGGGCGACATGTCTATGAGGAGCTCGTACCCGCCGCCGCCGCTGCCGTTTCTGTTCGGTGGCCAGCAAACAGCGCCCATCAGTCGGCCAGGCATCTTCCTGCGTGGACCGACCAAGAAGCAACGTCTGATCCAACTACCTGCTACTTTCGAGGTGAGTCAAAACCTTGCTTCTGCGCCAGCCCTGATTCTTACTGCCTCATCAACACCGGTTTCCCTCGCTCCTAGGATCTTGTGAACAAAGCTGCAAACGTGTTTGGCATTGACCGAGCTGCGAACGACATTGTGATCGTGCTGGCGGACGATGAGCTCACAGAGATCGAAGAGGACTCACTCCCAGTGCTGCACGAGCGGGAAGTACTGCTAGTCAAGGCAATCCCTCGGCAGCCCGATGATGACACTGCAATGCAAATAGCGAACCCTCCCGTACCCATAGCTGGTCCGAGCCGTCCTTCAACCATAACCCTGCCCCTTCCAACCTCAACGACATTGGCTTCCATTCCGATTCCACGTACTTCAGCTCCACCCCTGCCACCACTCGCTCCTAGTGCGCTCGCTCTCGAGTTACATCCTGCGCCTCGACCCGGCACAGCCGCCGCCCCAGAGGAAGACGATGATGACCAAGGCTTCCTGGCACCGCCTTCTTCTCTCGAGATACAGCCTCACCGCAGATTATCGCTGACACCACTAGCCTCGGCCATGAAAGTGAAGACGTGTCCAATGCAAGCTCAAAATGCAGCTGGATCCTCACTGGTGCAAGTGCATACAAGCCTCAATTCTGCCATTGGAAGAGCGGCCCCCTTAACTCGATCGACGTCAAGCGCTGGCGTTGCGTCTGGCTCGAGCCCGCTGCTGAACAAGAGGAAAGCAGAGCACACAGAAATGGACGCAGGAGCTTCCAATGTGCCTGCCCGCCGTAAGCGTGATGTTCGGAAGGAGCGCAAGAAGCACGCGGAGCAGACGATTGCGCGCGAGAGGGCGGCCATGGAGGCCGAAGCTGCTGCTGCTGCCGTTGCTGCAGATCCGCATATGCAGGATCCCGGACTGTCAGGATCGGGAACGCCCACTGGCAGCCAGTCGCGCCGTCGCATCGCCTTTGATCTTCCCGAGGACTCGAGCGATGATGAGGCCGGAGCGACCGCTAGCCACAACGAATCGGAGTTCGATGAGCTACGAGCCAAAGAGGAGCAAGCTCCGAAGGCTGGCAGCTCTGTAGATACGTGTTGGGGTCTCGAAGATGACAGCGATGAGAGCGCGGAATCGCCCGCCAAGCGTCGGAAGCTAAGCGTCGAGGCTATGCAGGCCGCACGGATGAAGACGGTACCCTTGCCAACAGAAGAGCAACCGCCGCCTCCGGCACCAGCACCTGTCCCGCTCCCCGAGGAAGCCCCGCAAGAGTCGACGGAAACACCGGCCGCTACTCCAATCCTTACTTTATCTGAAGCTGGACCGGAAACAAGTGTGGCCTCCCCGGTGGAAGTGGTCCCAGTGGAGCCAGCGTCTGAGCTGACACCAAAGGCGCATGTCCCGGTGACCAGGAGCAAGACTGGGAGAATTCAGATGCCACAGTCCGATCGGAGCCCGTACCTGGAGATCTCTTCTTCGTCCTCATCCTCTAGTTCGGACTCGGAGGAGGAGGGTATCAGCTCTGTCTGCCCTGCACGTAAGTCTTTCGGCTCCGAAGGTCCCACTCCCGCTTCCACATTCAATTCCAGCCGCCCTAATGCTGCTGCTGCTGCTGCTGCT
>LAXH01000036.1:91597-115581 GCA_001006505.1 Tilletia horrida
CTACACCCCTTCGAGCTGTCATTGGTGTGATTCCCAAGTTGATGAATGCTCCATTCTGTTGTCTGCCTACCGAATGTGTCCCGAAGTCAGTGTGCCAGCCCTGCGCTTCCGCCTCAAGCTTTTCTCTGGTAAATCGGAAAACAAGCCACACTTTGACCCTGTCGATCGCGGCGGCGGGATGGCAGCTTAGCTAACTCATTGCGTCAGTCCCAAACCCAGTCGCCGCAACTTGTCTCTTCATCCGTGCTGCTGCTGCTGCTGCTGCTGCTGCTGCTCCGAACAAGTCCGTCAGACAAAGCTCACATTCACAAGTGCAAGTCGGGGCGGGCCTTCTTTAAAGCTGTCAACGCTCTTCGGGAAAACCGTAAACAAACCTCGTCGTCCTTTCTCCGCTCAGCACTCATTCCCGCTGGTTCTGTCTTGTACTCGTAGGACCCTGGCGGCCTAGAAGCCGACACTGTTCAGTAGTTGGAAGCTTCGCCCACACGTCAGACGCAATTGGCTGACGATTGGCTCTGGATGCATTGCAGAGTCTGGCCGGACAAGTGGGACAAGACTCTAGGCAGTGAGCGCCTTGGCGTGGAACTGGATATGCTCCGGCGCAAATGTGCTGATGAAAAAGTCTGAGCAATCAAGCCAGGATGAAATAGACAAGTTAGGTTCTTTCGCTCGAGGAACCATGGACAAAGGAGAAAGGGAAGATTCTTCCCCCAACTCACAGGAATGGTCGTACCCAGGCTGGACTCTGAGCGTGCTCTGGATCCCTTGGGCCGACAGCGCCTCGACAAACTCTTCAGGCCGCAGCTGCCCATCCTTGTAGAACTGGTCCGCATCACCCACATCGATCCACACCTTGACCTCACCCTTCTTCTCCTCGGGAAGCTGCGCCACGAGCTCCGTCGCATCATACGCCTTCTTGCCTTCTTCCACACCGCCCTCGAGGTAGCCGTCAAATGCCTTTTGGCCCCAAGCACAGGCCGAGGGGTGGCTGATGGGTGCAAAGGCGGAGACGGAGCGGTAAGAGAGCGAGGGCGAGGAGGAGGAGGAGGGCTTGTCGATGAGCGATCGGAGGTAGATGATCAGCGCGCCGTGTCCTCCCATCGAGTGACCAAAGATTGACGTCCGGCTCAGGTCCTGTCACCGGAACCCAAAGAGCGTCAGAGAAGCACCGGTGCGCGCGCATATCTCACGAAGGGGGAGGCTCACCAATGGAATGTCGCTCTGCTTGAGCTTGGCTGGAAGCTCGTTGACGACCAAGTCATACATCCGATAATGCTTCTTCCACGGCTCCTTTGTCGCATTCAAATAGAACCCAGCACCCGTGCCGAAATCCCAGCTCTCGTCCTCGCCCTCCACCTTGGCTCCGCGCGGCGACGTGTCCGGCAGGACAATGGCAATCCCGTGCTTTTCCGCCTCGGCGAAGAAGCCGCCCTTCTCGGTGCCGTTGGCGGGGGTGCATGTGAGCCCTGCGAGGTAGAACAGGACGGGCGCGGGCTTGGAGGAGGATGCGGAGGAGGGGACAAAGACGTTGAAGTCGGTGTCGAGCCCGCCGAGGGCGTCGGATTTGTATTGGAGCTTGAGCAGCTGCCCGTTGGCTCTACGGAGAGATGAGGGCAGGGGAAAAAAAAAACACTGGTGAGATTGACTGGGTTAAAGAGCAAAGCTGCGGCCGGGGACGATGCACAAGCCGTTAGCTCACACTTTAACCGTGCCTTTGTTCTCGAATGTAGAAGCCATCTTTGAGGTCGGTCGTGGTGCGAATGTCGAAAAAAATGATCGGTCTCCAAGCATGACATGCATGCTTTCCCCCATCTTCTGAAAGTGGACCGTGCGGTGCAACCACGTGGTCGAGGTCCAGGCAAATGATGTCAGGGCAAGTTCTCTCGGCCGAGAAGAAAGCAGACAGCCTCGGGGTGCCTTTTTTTAATCAACGCGAATCTTGTGCGCTGGCCGCTGAACGAGGCGGATCCGTGTTGAGCATGCAGGCGAGCATCACTTCTCCAGTCTCAGCCCTGACTTGGGAGCTTTGTTCTCACTCCTCTCATCAAGCTTGTGGACCTGCCTGTCCTTCTTTTTGATGAAAGGATGGGAGCGAAGCCGAGAAGGTTAGCCGCACAACTGGATTGTCTGCCATCTCTGTTTCGCGGTGTTTCTCGGAGTTTGTGCTAAAGGAGAAGAGGCGGGAGGGGGGAAAGGGGAAAGAGACGAGGGTTGGGCCCTTCTGCTGACCGGGGTACTGCATCTGTGTTGTGATGTGATGAGCCTTGAGATCTCTCTCTCTTTCTTGGACGCGAGCAGCGAGGCTTTGAACTCTCCGCCGGAAATGCAGCTCGGTGATGAGCCAGCCGCAGGAACGTGAAGAAAAGGAGTACGAGTAGTAGTGTCGCTTCAACTTCGTCATAGTTTGGACTCCGCCAACTCAGCCAGGCGGGATCTCTCTCTCTCTCTCCCTCTCTCAGAAGGAGAGGGGGCCGGACAACTCTTGCTAGTGGGGGCATCCATTTAGAGTTTGTTCTCTTTTCCTCTCGCTGTGGATGATGAGAGATCTGGCAGGACAGTAGGTAGCAGCAGTAGCAGCAGCAGCAGCATCACTTCAATTCGAACCACAATTCACAGCCTCGGTCGAGAGAGTCTCGTCGACATCGCTTTGGGCCAAGGCAATCCTTTGACCTCCATCCATCCTCTGAGGGAACCATCACTTCGTGCGAGCAAGGTCGGGAACATTGTATTTTGGTTCAGTCGGCTGCGCCCGCAAACCAGCGCCAAATCCTCAATTCATTCATCTGGACGATTGCCGCTTCCATCGACGGGGAAACTACAGCATTCCAACTATCATCTCGCTGTCTCCCTCTCTCCTACTCACTCTCGTCCTCGTCACGCTCCTCCTCAAGATCCAGTCAGACATCCTTTCAAGGTCGCAATCGATAGACAGACAGGCAGCACCGCCAGCCTCCGTTAGAAGTTCGAAATGCTCAGCCGGCGGAAACCCAGCACCGTCGAAGACGCCGTCCACGTCCTCATCCCTAACAGTAGCAGCAGCAGCAGCAGCAGCAGCACCCTCGGCGCAGCATCCTATATACCCTCCAGCTCCTCCCTCAGCAGCATCGTAGGCTCAAGGCGAGGCTCCACCACCAGCAGTCTGGGCAACTTTAACAGCAACAACGGCACAGATGCTACAAACACACCGGAAGGCTCTGGCACACCAACCCATCACGGCTCGCCTTCCTCCTCGCTCATCTCACATGCCATCAATACCCTCCTCAACGCAGAGACAGCCTTGCTCAGCGTAACCACCCCGTCCCAACAGGCAGAGCTCGCCCTCTTCCTCCTCCACAGATTGGAGAGCGTCCCCTCCGAGTCCAAGCTCTTTGGCAAGCTCAAGTCCATCATTGCCTCCTCCCAGGCGCGTCCAGAACTCGAGCTCCTCCGGAATCTCTCAAGATTGCCGAACCAGGGCCTGGCCCAACCAGACTCGCTCCGCATCCTCACCCGCTTCATCGAAAATGGCGCCGCAGGTGGAGCGCGCGACAGTCTGGGATCCAACTGGAGCGACACCTCTTCCATGTCCTCCGTCTCCTCTGTCAACACCGTGCCCGTCATCGACGCAGACACAGACATGGCCATGCGCACGCTCAACAACATCCTCATGCTCCAACCCTCGATGCGGACCAAGTTTTCCAGCGATCTGCCCCTTTCCACCAGCACAGGAGCAGGAGGAGCAACATCAACAACAACAGGTCTGCCTGTCGACTTTAACAGCGGGCGAAGAGGCAGCACTGCCACAGCAGCCAGCAGCGACGACCACAACTCGCTGCGCTCCATCAGCTCCAACGGCGCACGCGCGACCGCCCGCCTGCTCCGCGCCGTGTCACCCAAGGCAATCGAAAGACCCACCGCCGTCTTCCTCGCCTGCCGTCTCCTCTTCTTCTCCACCCTGTTCGAAAACCCATTTGTCATCGAGGCCGTCGAGACGGAACACTTTGCCGAGTCGTTTGCCAAGACGGTTGTGTCATTGCTGATCCAGCTCAACACGGAGTCGACCCAGGCATTGACAGAGCTGCTCAAGCTGGCGTTTAACATTACACTGTACTACCCCAGGCTCAGACCGGAGAGGGCGAACCTGTGGAAGTCGGCCAATTCGGCGCCGGCGACTCCTGATCCCGTTTCAAACTCTCAGAATTCGTCGCCCACCAGCCAGCAGGCCACAGCTGGCGAGGCATGGGCGCAGGAGATGAACGGGTATGTGCCGTGCATGAGCTACATGTATGCCGCTCTACCACAAACTCTCTCATTGACTCAGCGTTCATTCTTTTTCTTGTGCGCCGGATCGACACAGCCTCGCGAGTCCCACCGTACAACTCTTCCTGGCCTTGCCGTTCCACGTCTCGTCGAAGAACAACTCTCGCTCACCACTCGACGCGCCAATGCAACAGACGATCGCCCTGATGCTCAACATTCCCACCGCGCCCATGCTGGCCTATGCAGGCTCCTTCAACCCGAACCCGATGAGACCAGTCTCGACTTACTCGCTCCCGTCCACTGCACAGAGCTTCCACCCTGCTTCCTCCCAACAACAACAACAGCAGCAGCAGCAGCAGCAAACCCACCACGCACAAGAGTCCAAGATTGTATACAAGCTCTTCAACCTGCTCGCATACGCGCTCCATCGCTTCTTCCCACACCCGACCGAGCCCATCGACAGAAGCTCGCGAGGCTCGGAACCAAACGACTACTTGAGATACACTGTGGGCGATATGGACACGGAGGCGGTGATCAATTATGCAAAGATCCAGGCGGCGCGGGACAAGATGGGTGCGGGTAAAGACGACTCTGGCGGGGGCGCGTCTTCAGCGAGTGGAGGAGGAGGAGGAGGTGGGGGCAGTGTCATGAATGGGTCATCGTCGCATTCGTCGCCCACGGGAGGTTCGGGCGGGGGAGCCAACGGAGCAGGGATTGGCGGCGCGAACAAACAGGAGATGGGCGATCCGGAGATTGGGCTTGTGCCGCTCGTGTTGTTGGCGAGAAAGTATGTGGCGGAGGATGCGGGCATTGTGCAGGCGCGGAATTTGGCGAGGCAGACGTTTAGGAATGCGCTGTTCCCGTACGACTTGTGAGTAGTAGCTTTTGGCGTCTTCCATGTCGCTTGTTGCGCACGTCTGTGCGCGTCATTGCCCCTGCATTGTGTCCCAAGTTGAACTGACCTTGCTTCCTCGATGCGTTTGGACTCAACTTCGTGGGTGTTGCAGAGATCGGACCGTCGCTCCTTCAAGACAGCCAACTCTGACGGGCTTGCTGATACGACTGATGTCGGCGTCGATGCTGCCGCGGCTAGCGCGTGCCTCTGGCGAGCTACTACTAGCTGTCGCCAACGGAAGCTGTGAGTTTGATCACGCATGTATGCAGGACAAGAAGACGGATCATTCCTGACGTCCCCTTTTTCCTCGATCCCTCTGATCCGATTGAATGCTCTTTGGACTTCTTTCTCTAATCAACAGCAAAAGAGCTCACCGAGTTGGTAGGCTACGGACCCGCGGCTGGGTTCTTGTCTCTGCTGGGCGGAGGCAACATTCCAGCTGCGCCCGCGTCCGTAGTGACGACGGGCGGGGTCCGACGAAATGGCTCGATCAGCGGGGCCTCGGGCGGTGGACCCGCAGGCGGCGCAGCCGCAGCCATCCTGAGACCCATCGACCCCATCACGGGCCGGTTCGCAGACGCAGCAGAAGCCGAGGCGGACGGTGCGGATGCCGAGCCTGAAATGACGCCTGCGGAGCGCGAGGCAGAGGCGGAGAAGCTGATGGGTCTGTTTGATCGGTTGAACCGGACTGGTGTGGTCCGCGCGACGAACCCGGCGCGCGATCCGGCGACGCGGGCCAAAGTGGAGGAAGTGGTGGAAGAAGAGGAACGGGTGGAGAGGGAGGAGGAGGAGCGGAGGGATGAGGAGGAGGCAATGAGGGACTTGGAGGCGTATCGGAGGCGGAAGAACCAACACAAGGATTCGAGCACGACGGTGGTTACGATTACGAATGATGCTGCTGCTGCTGCTACTGCTACGGGCAAGGACGGCGGTGCGACTGCGGAGTCGGAGTCGGTGAAGAGTGGTGCAAAATCGCAAGGGCCGGCATCGACGGGGAAACAGGTGGAACCGGCCATTTCTGCGACACCTGCTGTCAAGAGCGGGGCATGAGGGCACCTGCTGGGATTCCCGAGCTTTTCTGCGCCGCCTCCATGTTCTCGTGTCGCGGTTGCTCCCGATGTACCACACCGTGCTCCGGTCATCCAAGCGAAAGGCGTCGTTCCTTCGCTCCCTGACTCTCACCGAAGGGCATTCTTCGCCTTGCATCATACGCCCATCCTCTCGCTGTCCAACCAACCCCCACCCGCTCTATACACAACCCTGTATTTCTTCCCAACGTGGGCCTCGCCCCATGTTGTGTTTCGGCTCATGCTTGCTTTTTTTGACTGCAATGGTGAATGGATGTTTCTCTCCCCCCAATCAGCGCTTCCTGCGCAGTTCGTCAGGCCGAGTGTGCTCCGGTGCTCCGATATCATATCAGACGTTGCTGCGAAAAAGAATCTAATGCATTTCACCGATGTCTGCTTTCGAAGTGCAGGTCCAAGTCTGCTGCCTTGAGCCCGGACAGCTGGCCCAACTCTCCCTCCAGCAGGCCGCGGAGCGAGACGCCCTCGGGCGGCAGGCCCTCCCGTTTGCACACCCACCGGTCTCCCTCCGACTCTGCCGATGGCAGGTCGTAGTAGTCGAATCGCTTGGGCCCACTGCTCGGGCTGCTGAGCCAGATCTGGCGGTTCGGTGGCTGCTTGTTGATCACATACGTCCCATGTGCTGGCCCAAGTCGCAGATTGAGCACCCCGGACTGAGCATGAGATTGATTCGCGGATTCGAAGAAGGGAGGGGAATGGGGGGGGTTGGGTCAGAGCTTCTGGCAGCAAAGCAATGGGGGGTCATAGTGGCAGGCTGCCTGGAACGATTGAAAAATCCAAAGCAAAACTCACGCTGTATTCTACATCCCAGTCCTCAGCTCCACCTTCCAGAGCCGCGTCCGACGCTTGTACTGTCCCGTCTTGGATCCGCTCAAGGAACGCCTCGAGAGATTCGGTGAGGGCTTCTAATGTGTCCGAAGCCTTGTTCTCGTATTCTTCCGGGGTGAGGACTGCAGCTTGGGCGGTGGAGGTTTGGCGGTGTGCTGGAGCAGCTGCACGGACGACGCAGCCCACGGTAGAGAAGTGGGCGGTGGGATATCTCCAGGGATGGTGGACTTGTGCGCAAGCAGGTGGTGTCTGAGTGTGTTGTCTGTTGAGAGCGGATGGGGAGATGGGGAGATGGCGAGGAAGGGCAAGGAGTGAGCTTGATGATGACGATGATGATGATGCTGCTCCCAAGACGGCTCGGCTCGCTAGTGAAGGGCGCATCAAGTAGGTCGACGAAATGGACATTCTGTCCAGCCAGATCACGCGCAGATGGTAGAAGACAATGGGCGGTGCGACCGAGATCGTGGGTGAGAAGACGGAATGCGCCTGCCCGCTGACCTTCCAGTTGTTGGTCGGAGATGGTGTTAGATGTCGCTTGAATGTCGTGACCAGCATTGATCCCCACCTTCACCCACCTGTCCAACACCTTGTGCACACCATCGACATCTCATAGGAAAGGTGCGTAAGAGAGATTTACTACTGTGCCTCTGCTGTGAACGCTGGGACTGGCCGCAGTCTGCACTTCAACGCCATGTGCAGGCAGAATGCTGACTCCTTCTCTTTCTTCATGATGCGCAGCTCGGTCTTAAGAGGAGGCGACGAGAGCGGACACATCTTTGGATGACTCCATCTGGCGTCTCGGCCATTCCAACTTCCAACTCCTCATCGTGACGCATAAAGATCTTCCTCTTTGCAGCGTCATCTTTCACCTTCCTCCTTCCAACTCTTCCACTCATCTCTCGCTTGCTCGCATTTTGCCAATCAGAAATCGGTGGCCATGTCGTGTCGAAGGTGAGCAGAATGCTCATGGGCCGCACCAAGCACACGCGCCCAGCTGACAATCCATCCGCTTTCATCTCTGGACACACCCTCTCAACAGACGAGACCGCGCACTCAATCGAGGCTGCAACCACGGTCCACTTTCCGCCCCTTGTAAGCTGGCATGTGCCGTCGTTGAAAACGAGGAAATCGCCTACTTGGAAAGGCGCAGCATTGTCGGCGAAATGACCTACTTGCTAGAGCATGGCGACCCTGCAGAATTATTGATGCCACGCTGCATTCAATACGATCGTGGATCAGCAGCACTGGCACGGAAAATGGGCGCCTTTGCGACCCCAGATCGCATCGAAGATGCACAACTCGCGGCCTTTGCCCGTGGCATGACCAATGCTGCATATCGGCCCAAGTACGTCTGCTGGCCTTGCCGCCGGACCTTCAAACCGACTGTGTGTCCAGGCAAGCGCGTGGTCCATACCGCCTACTTTGAAGAGCATGGCATTGTCGAGACCACTAGCGGACAGATCAGAGGACCTACTGCTCAGGTGGTCCAGGACAACCCGCTCTCCGCAAGCACGGCAAAATCACCCAAACAGAAGCACAAAGCGACGTACGAGCGCCACCCGGCCTCCGATCCACGTCTTCAGACCGTCTGGGCCGTACACGACGATCCTGGCGCAAGTAGTATGCATCAGCGTGTGGTGTGGAGGTCCCGTTGTTCACCCGACGGAACTCATCAGCCGTACACTACCCAGATCGAATCCTCGCAGTGGAAGAAAGCGCGCGGTGCGTGCTACGTCTATCAAGACCAGCGTCGGCAAGACATGGAGCTCCATATGAGGTCAGCGGGACTCGGAAACACTTGGCATCCGAACCACTGGCGGGATACGAGCTTGGTGTCCGACGACGGACTCGCTGAGATGAGAGCCTCGATCCCATCACGCCTGTTGCCGCCGCGAATTGTCGTCACCTGCTGCCCTGAGTGCGGCGAGGTCGGTACTCGGATTGGCCCGAATTTCCGTGCTCCACCTCGAAAGGACGTCAAGGCATGGAAGGAGGCTGAACGGCGGACGACGGAGGAAGGAGAGGACTGGACCTTCTGTATCAGGCGTCAAGAACTTGAGTGGATGCACGAATTGGTCCCACTGGTCGAGGCTCGAATGAAGCTAGAGGGAGGGACCGAGTCACAGGAAGGAGCCGGAGAAGGATCGGCATCAGCAAGTGGCAGTAGCAGCAGTAGTCGGTCAGGCAAGCGGCCCGTTGCTGCTCGAGTCTCGGGCAAGGACCGACGCAGGGAGGCTGAGCTCCGATCCAAGCTGGGGCTCTCGTGTTCGGAGATCCAAAAGGCATCGAAACGGTGGTAGATCATGACAATATTCATAGCCACGTTCTTCCTTGGGTCCCTTCCCTACCTTTGTCTCCTTTGGCCCCGTCCAGGATTCTTGCATTGTCACAACGACCAGATTTGCTACCGTTTCGCTGCTCCACTCGCGCCGCGCCGATGAGGTGGTGTGGTCTGAAGCTCAGCACACTGGTGCAGCACTCAAGGCGACAAGTGAGACACTGGAATGTATGCGTTTCCAAGTTGGGCACACGCCTTCTCTCCTGGGGGTGGTAGCCAAGACCATGAGAGGGCAGCTCGGTCGGTGTTAAGGAAGGCGGACACATTATTTGCTGGCTGGATGACTCGCTCGATGACGTTGCACCAACCTTGTGTAAACCACTCCCTCAGCTTCTGAGGGATCCGTTCCCAATCCTTTCTTGGACCACGACGGTATCTCGATATTGATCACGTCTCTCACAAGATCCAACTCGGTGGCAAACCCCACTTCTAGCGTGTGCATCGAGCAATCATCTCTTCATCTTTACCTTCTGCAGCTTTCGTCAAGCAACTGCCCACAACATCTCGCCACAATCGATAGAAAGGTTGTTCTCAATGTCGTGTCGAAGGTGAGTGAGAGTGTCCACATTCGTGCTGGGCAGCTCCCAAGGCGATATTGTGCACGAGCATGCTCACTCCTCTCCTCATTGTCATTGACCTCTCTACAGACGAGACCGAGCACACAACCTAGGCTGCAACACGGGTCCAATCTCTCTCGGCTGCTCACTGACATGCTGCGGCAATGAGTACGCTGACTACGCGGAACGGGAGAGGCCCAGCGTCGTTGGCAGGTTGACCAAGGTCCTTGACAGGCGAGACGGACACGACCACCCCGAACATTACTGGTTCCCCTCCAATTCCAAAGTCATGGCGCCCCGCTGCGTTCAGCACAGACGTGGATCGACGGCACTGGCACTTGAGATGGAGCGGACATGGCCGGACAGAGCGTCTTCATCTCGCCCACCTAAGCATTCTCTGGCCGAAGACATCGCTGCTGGCCAACGATACCAATACGGCACCAGCACCAACGTGCTCCGTCGACCCAAGTACGTTTGCTGGCCATGCCGTCGTACCTTCAAACCAACAGTCTGCCATGGCAAGCAGATTCATCACACGGAAAAGCGTGGCAACCTGGAGACAACCGGTGGGCAGGCTCATCTCGCCAATGATCCTCAACGTTCGCTCAGATCTTGGGACGCTCTCGAGGACTCCGTGCGCCACTCTACAGACGCAGGACCGGCGCAAAGCACGAACACTCAATTCTCGTACAATCCAGCTTCTGATGGACGTGAGCAGACGGTCTGGGTCGTGTGCGACGATCCGGGATCAGGAAAACCGCTCGAAGAGTTGTTGCCACCTCGGATCGTTGTCACTTGCTGCCCTCAGTGCGGCAACGTCGGTACTCGGATTGGACCAAATTTCCGTGCTCCACCTCGAAAGGATGTCAAGGCATGGAAGGAGGCTGAACGGCGGACGACGGAGGAAGGAGAGCACTGGACATTCTGCATGGGACGTCAAGAAGTCGAGTGGATGCAGGAGCTGGTCGCACTGGTCGAGGCTCGAATGGAGCTGGAGGGAGGCGACAAGACACAGGAGGAGGGTGGGCAAGGGTTAGCAGCTGCAAGCGGAAGCACTAGTCAGACAGTAAAGCGCCCTCCTGCAGCTCGTGTCTCGGGCAAACACCGACGTAGGGAGGCTGAGCTCAGAGCCAAGCTGGGCCTATCTCATTCGGAAATCCACGTGAGAGTGTGATTTTCGTGTATCCTGTCACTTCCTTCAGCGTCCCACAGGTCACGAGGCCTCAGCAGGTGCGTGCCCCCTCCGGGACCCAGACTGGCTCATGGTCATCGATGCTCCTCCTCAGTCACGTCCAGCCCAAGTTGCTTCGTGGCCTCTCCTGCTTCAGCCAAATCAAACTTGAATGGGTTTTTACGACCGATTCGCATTGATAAGAGATCGGAATTGGCTGTGGTGGTTGTGAGGAGGTGCCGTGGTATATATACAAGGGATGTGGTGATAAAAGGTGAGGCGCCTCGAACAGACGAGAGGCGCGCCCATTCACGTGTGCATGAGATCTCGTCCCTTGCCGTTACTCTCCTCAATGAGTGAGCGATCGTCGTGTAAGTTCCAGTGAATCGCGACCATCGGACATGAGATCCTTGTCTCCCGCTCCTTGATAGCTTCTGACCGCATGGACGTCGAAGCAGGGCCAGGGTTGATTGGGACGTAGACAATGATGAGCGTTGTACTTCTCAAGGATGGAGAAGTGCGAGACGGGGGATCATAGTTCTATCCGGCTATATCTTCGACCGAGGCCAAGTTGGCAGCCGCAGCAGACTGCAAAGGCGGCGTAGACGAGTGCGGCGAGGTAGCAGGTGGTGCCTACGGCAGGGCAATCTTCGGGATCCTTTGTTGAGCCACAGAATGCCTCCCACTAGTGAAGCACGGAGACGCAATTGAGAGGGTAGGTAAAGGGGGTATGTGAGCTGGGCTGCTTGGCCTTCAAACCGAGAGGGATCCACTTACGTGGTTGGAGAAGCCGTAGCCAAAGACAGTCAAGATGAGCACACCGAAGAGGGAGAGGACGGTGCAGCAGCCAGCGCAGCCGGAGCCGACGACGACCGGTCTTGGAGCCATCTTGTTTGTTCTTGCAGGCGTGCGTTGTCACAGAAGGATGAGCAAGATGGTCGTTCAGGGAGCAAGTCGAGAATGGCAGTAACCAGCTGATCCATGCACACAAGGAGCATTTGGAAGGGATGGTTTGTAGTACCGGTTACAAACGACCACGTGGCTGGAACTGATTACAACGCGTCTATCGATCCGCCCCAACACTCGCTCGTCCAAGACGCGTCGCATCTGAGGGACAGGACAACATCCATCCAGCAACACGACAACACCACGGACAGACGCGTACCAAGGCGGGCAGGAGGGCAGGGGATCTAACACGCGCGCATCCCCTCACACTGGCCTTCGATGGCTCCCAAGAAGAAGAAGTCATCGTCCTCAGCATCGACGTCGACTGAGGAAGCTCCACCAGCATCCAACTCCAACAGAGCACCTCGTCACTCACGCGCTCCCCTTCCCGCTTCCGCAGGGTCGATCCAGAGACCATCCACAGAAGCCAGATTCGAAGATCTCTTTCCAGACTCCACACCGGACGCGGCCCCTGCAGTATCCTCGTCTTCTGGCTCCTCCTCGGCGGCATCTCAAAAGCGAAAAGCAGCAAATGCTCAACCTCAAAAGGACGACCCCAAGAGGAAGCGGCCCAATCCTGAAGCAGAGCATACAAGCTCGTCCAGTTCCAAGAAAGTACCCTCTTCTTCTACTACGCGCGCCCCACGCCAGAGTGAGTGGTGCATATATTTCTCGAAAGTCGCGCAACATGCTCAACTGCCTTCTGATCGCTTCCCGATAGCCCTCAACGAGGAGATCGATGATGGCTTCATCTTCACAAGGGTAGATCCAGCAATTGCTGCTGACCAAGATGAAGGTCCCTCCCAGACTAAACGGAATGGCAGCAGCAGCAAGTCAGCAACGTCCTCGAGCAAAAGAAAGGCCGGCGCCAGCAGCAGTGCACAACCTTCCACGTCCTCTACTGCGGCGGCCAGACCGCTCCTGTCCGATGTTGCGGATGGCGAGACACCAGTCATACGCAGGAACCAGGCGCTCCGCACAGGCGCACCTTCCACTCCCTCGAGAAGCAGACACACTGAAGAAGCATCGCAACCATCCCAGGGCTCGAGCAGGACAAGAGGGAAACACTCCGAAGCAGACTCTTCGTCCTCTCGTCAAGCGTTGGGAATGGGCAGACCCTCGATCCCTTCCTCGTCCCGGGATGCGTCTGGGAAAGGGAGAAGGACGCCCAAATCGAGTTCCACGACCAACTCTTCGTCCTCCTCTTCACGGCGCTCCTCGCTCAATACGAAATCGACCCATCGCCGCTCGTCGCTCAGGGATGGCCGGACGCCCGCATTTCCGCATCGTGAAATTCCGTCGGAAGAACTCTATCGCCATGTGCACGATCAGATGGGTGCCGTGCCGCGTCTGAAAGCAGTCTATGGCTGGATTCTGGAGAGGGGTGTGGAGGAAGCCACGCGGGGCAACCTGGAGCCCACGAGGTTGCCGGACGTGCTACTACCGCCTGATGTATCGGAATCGAGTGCCGACAAAAAGGGCTCGAGCTCAAAGGGTCGCAAGGGCGGAGCCAACCCTCTTCCTCCTCCTCCACCGCTCCCCGTCTTGAACAGTGACGACCGGGCAGAATTGAGCGCGAACACATCGACGGCTGTCGCCTTCCGGGCTGTGCTTTCGGCCGCGCTAGCCAGAACGGTTTCTGATCTGACGACGCCCGGATCTAGCATGACCAATGTGAACTGGGTTGTGCGTTCTCAAGACCGGGGCCAAGGCTCTACGTCGACCACTTCCAAAGCCAAGCATCCGCGCAATGTGCTGAATGCCAATGTGGTTGCACGACTCGAGGGCGATCTGCTTGGTTTACGCTCTGAGATGAGCAGATGGGAAGCGGTTGCGGAGGATGTAGAGAGGCTGGAGAAGGACAACGAGGAGCTCGAAGCAAGATTGGACGCGTTGCGTGCTCAGAATGAGGAGGCAGAAGCGGAAGCAGAGGAGGCGGCAGACACGACATCTGCGAGCAGGAGGAGCAGGAGGCGAAGTGATGCGAAGGGCAAGGGTCCGGAACGTTCCGACCACACGACGATCTTGAGCACCCTGGAATCCATACGTGACGATCAGGAAGCGGCGTGGGATGAAGCTCAACGATCCAGATACGATTTCGCGCTTTCGGTGTTGAGAGCACAATTCCGTGCCGGGTGGGGAACGGCAGACGATGAGGCGGATGTATCGGGTCAGGATGTAGACCAACGAAGAGAATCTTCAAAGCGGAAGGGGAAGAGGAAGCGTCCGAGCAACGGCGAAGGGGGAGACGACGACGATGCAAAGGATCAGAGTATGGATGTCGACCCTAATGAAAGCACATCCAAGAATGCGGACAAGGAGCTGAGGTCTGCGATCGCAGATGCAGAGTGGAAAGTGAGTGTGACCTTTCGCTTTGTGCGAATCGGAGTACAGTTTGGAGCTGACTTCATGCTTGCTTTCCCAGATTGACCGATTACGGTCGTCGACTCACACACTAGCCCAGCTGGATGCAGTTTCAGGCCGATATATGCAAGCGATATCGCGCCGGTTGGGTGATGCCCTCAAGGAGATCACGTCGTCATCTTCCTCATCCTCGTTGACCTCAGCCTCTGCGGTGGCCGCTGCAGATCTTGCCGCTTTCTTGCGAGGCGTCCACCCAGCGGCTGAAGATGCCGCGGAGGGTGAAGGTATGGAAGACGAAGACGATCAGGGCCAGGATCTGCTGCGTTCCTTCGCGGCAGCTACTGGCGGAGGGCGAGCGACTCGTGCCGGCAGGAAAAGTGCCCCAACAACGGCCAGTGGATCAAGCGCGCCATCTACGCCGAACCCGCCAGCAGCGCAGCTTCTCACTCCTGCGAGCTCTGGGCCCGTGCCACGGGCGACTACACCTGTGCGAACGTCCAGCATCCCCGTGCCAGTGGCATCACCCGGACGGAGGAAGACTACCGGTGCGGCTGGCAACGTTGCCGCTACACCATCCATCAACCATTCTAACTCTACCGCGCCTTCGAGCTCTCGTGCATCCCTTTCTGCCTCTACCTCCACCTCTCGTCCTGCACCATCTTCGCCCCGGAAATCCACAGTGGTTCCAGGGTCCCCGCGCAAGTCGACTGCACCAGGCTCTCCTCGCAAGTCTACAGCACCATCCTCACCTCGGAAATCTACAGCACCATCAGTAAGTGCTGGCAGCGGCAGCGCTACGGGTACCAGCAATCGGCTCAATCCCACACCACGCCCAGGTTCCACGAGCCCTTCAAAAGGTTCACGGGGACCAGTGAATGCTGGGAACTGGCGCTGAGCGCAACCTGGCCTGCACATCGTGTGCGGCGACGTGACTTGATGGCGCAGATACGCTTTCCCGTTGCCCCTTCCTGTTCTGTCTCCTCATTGGAATTCCTTCGAGGTTCGCATCTCAGATCAACCAGCCTGTATGCACTGTTTATCAGTAATTTGTTCTCGGCAACGGGTACCCAGATGTTTACATCCTGTTCACCCGCGTGGCCTCTTCGCACGATCCTGATGAGATGAGAGGTCAAAAGGAATGTGATTCGGAGAGGCTTGCTGCCCGTGCCCGGTCGGAAATACAAAGAAGGGAGCGAGAGAAAAGCCTTTGCGAGCTGTTGAAGGCGTCGCTGATGCCAGGATGCATCTGGCTGTGAAAACGAAAAATCTGGTCCAACTGGAGGGAGGGAGGAGGCAAGAACCAGACGGTGGGAACGTGACATGTTGCTAGACCGGGTTTGAGACAGACGGAACGAAGTCAAAGGAGTGTGTGAGGGGCTTGAGGCCCTGAAAGGTGATCGAACTGCCCATGTCTGGCTGGTGATTTTACACCTTTGGCCGCGCATGCGCGTAGAATGTACCCGCTGATGCAAGTCACGACTGAGGGTGTGGGCGGTGGTCCGGGTTGAGTGCCGCACGGCTCAGAAAGCTAGAAAGCGAAACCGGTGCCGGCCAACAAGGGAGCTTCCTCGATGTCGAGCCTGGGCAACCAAAGGGGCAGCTCCCCCGACGCCTTCTTTCCCAGGCCAGACACGGCAAGAGAAATGGATCGAGCGGCTGGGGCGGGCGATGGCGATTGGGTGGTGATCCAGGGGAGCTGCACGGACGGAAGCTCCGTCCGCAACTGCTGCTGTGCTGCTGTCCTCAATTGCGGAGGTGTCACAACCGGGAGCGAAGATGACAGCCCGAGCGATTTCTCAGGCGTCCGAACGCTTGTTGGCGCCTGGGTATTTGGGAAGCGGAAGCCATTACCGCCGAGAACATTGTCGCTGCCCACCAGAGGGTGGCACTGATCTTTGGCGGGAGCCGACTGAGTCCGAGACCGAGCAGAAGGAGATTGTTGCTCGTGCTCCTGCAGTCGCTGTCCTTCGAAAGACTCGCTCCCTTGCTCGGGCGACTCCAGCTCGCGCAACCGCTCGATCTGGCGTTCAAGCGAGAAAGCGCCGGAATCCCAAGACATGCCACGCGTCCGGCCCTCCCGAGAGTCAGTCTCGATACTCGAAAGAGCGTGAGACAGTGAGGACGAAGTGTGGACCATCGACTCATCCAGCGTGAGGATCCCGTCCATGGACTTTTCACTTCGACCCCTCGCCACTCCAGTACTGTTCCTCTCCGAAACGATATCGAACGGCGCAAGTGCAGCGTGCCATTGTGACATCAGAGAGTCCCGCTGCTTGGCAAGATCAGGCTCCTGCGATGCACCTGTGAGGAGCGCATTGCTCGTGTTCCGGGCAAACTGGAAAGCTTCCCCCAAATCTTGGTTCTCAGTACCGCGGGCTCCCACCCGAGACAGGCGGGAAATGGGTTTCATCGGGCTCGAATCCGAGATGGACATCTGTGATGCTGTCATCGAAGTAGTCGCGTTGAGCATTGCAGATTCTACAGTCGATTGGAGGATCTTGGCCGGAGTTGCGGAGGCGTCATGTGCGAGCGGTTGTTCCGTGTGGCCAGTAACTTTTAGGTCGCCGCCAAGAGGAGACCCTTGAGAGGGGCGTCGAAGACCCATTGAGGGCACAATGGGGGACGATACAGGAGGAGTCGGGAGGGCCTGGAAGGCGATGAACGTCTGTGGAGGAAGATCAGGCAGGCACAGATCACCATTCGTGGGGCCCCAGCTCTCATTAGAATCAACGGAAATTCGACGCATAGACCTTGTCTCAGATTCGTGTGCGACCGCCTTTGTCGATGCGTTGGTTGGGAGCTGTGGCTCTTTCGAGAAAGCGCGCGTCAGGAATCGAAGTGAGGATATCGACTTGTTCTTTTTGCCCGAGGCATGCTTTTTCCGCTTGTTCGAGTGCATTGTCTCTTCAGGTGAGCCGCTAGGACGCTCTTCTTGCATACTTGGGCGAGGTCGCTTGAAGTCCATCTTCAGCTCAGGCGAGCTCTGCGCCTTCTTGACTTGATGTGGCTTTGGAAGGGCGGGTACCTTTGGAATCTCCGGGATCTTGAAGCCGCTGCCATTTGACAACATGCGCGAATGTTGAGAAGTCATGCTGGAGACGCGAGCAAGCCTGCTTAAGGTCGGTGCCTTGATGGGATGGAACGTCGCGGGGGAGCTGGCAAAGTCAGTAGGTCTCGCACAGCATCCAGCCAGACAGGCCATGTTGGGAGGGTGTACAGGCCGTGTGATCGCTGCTTGAGCTACTGTTGGAGTCCAAGGCAGTGCTGGAGTGTGGAAATCCTCGGGCGATTCGGTGAGATGTGATTGCACGGGGCCCTGGCTGTTGTCAGGGGTACCCTCCCTCGTCCTCAACCCAGAAGATCTTGGCGAGTCCGAGTGTAGCAGCGATCCTGCCGCAAAGAGTGGCCCCCCACTTGTTCGTATCGCGTCGAGTGTAGGAGTGGCACGCGCCAAGGGACTGCTACCGCCCGAGACCGCAGCAATCGGCTTGCCATCGCGAAGATACATCAGACTGGACACGCGTCGGCCTGCCGTGTTCCGAGAGATCGGTCTAGGCTCTGACCCAAGTGACATCTGCACCGCCTCTTCCAAGCTCAAATGAGGGGAAAGATGTGGTGGACGTTGCGCGGCCGCTGCGGCAGCGGCTGTGTGCATGGTAGCCGAGACTGGAGTCGGAGGTAAGGCTCCCAGCATTGGCCGCCGTCTGATGAGTGCGGGCGGATATTTGTCCTTGAAGCTCTGGGCCATGATCGGGGTGATCGGAGGCTCTGGAAGGTTGCGAGCAAGGCTTAGGGGTCGAGACAGAGGCTTTGCTTGGGTAAAGCGCGCTTTGCGCCTCTGTGCAAGGGAGCTTGTCTCGACAGCTGCGCTCAGCGCAAAGTGGCGCAATCCTGCTGGCTTCTTGTCCGTCTCCGCAGGGGTGGTTTGTGGTGGTGCCTGATCTTGATGAGACCGCGAGGGCTCCGCCGAGCTAGTAGTAGCATTGCCTGCTTCGTGTCCATCGAGAAGATCTGGCGCTTGTGCTCGAATCGGGGGTGATGGGAAGCCCGTGTCTTGCATCAGAGCCATGAATCCTTGTGGAGCTGCGCTCGAGGGTGAGACGGAATGAAGTCCAAGACTACCCTGAGTGTCGACAGTCTTGATACTGAGTATACTTGGTGACTCTGGCATCTTCTTGATAGTGAGATGGGTTGGCGGTGGAGGCAGTTCTTGCAGTCTTGCAAGCTCTTCAGTGCAGACGGATACCGGAGTTGTGGGCTCTTCGCGCTGGGGTCGGGGGCTGTTGAGTGCAAGCAGAGACTGAAGTTGCTCTGAAGTAGGGAAAGGTGAGAGTTCGCCGGTCTGTAGATGAGGGGCCGTGATGCCTAGTCCGAAAGTTGCTTCTTCTTGTACATCTTTCACATCCCAGATGTTGTTGATCATCGCATGGCTCAGAGTTGGCGCCTCTGGGTGTGGATGCTGATGCAGGACAACTGTGTGCAGCGTGACGTCCGCATAGGAGGTGTCTGCTTTTCGGGCGTCGCCACCCAATGTCTCCAGAGCGGATGGCGTCTTGGGGTGATGCGGGGTCGGGAGAGAGGCCGGGCTTGAGGAATCCGGTGATGTGTCGGGGATGAGGTCTGGCGTGGTAATCGTTGTGTGTACGTGAACCCGGATGCCATCCTCCCCTCTCCAATCGTGCGGGGCAGGGGGCTTGGAAAGTGTGGTCCGACGAAGAGAACGCAGTGTTCTGCGCGGAGGAGGTGTTGGGGTGGCGGCATCGCCTGGCTCTCTGCGGAGCCGATGACCGCTCACTTTGGTTCGCAGCGTTCGTAACATGCTGGTGTTCCCGAAGAGCACTGATCTTGGTCCAAGTACCGGGGGCTCCGAGAATGGTACTGTACCTACGTGTTTGGGACGTACGGGTGAAGCTGTCGCAAAGGTCGAGTGTTCAGACGAGGTTGTCGCACATCGCAGGCCGCCAGGACGCGACCAGCTTGCGGTGAAGGCGAAGGGAAGAAGGAGGCAATGGGATCTTGAAGACGAAAGCAGTGACAAGAGCTCGAGGCGAGATCCGTCCTGGGGGGTTCGTGAAAACAGCGGAGAAGTTGCTCGAAGTCGAAGTGTCGGTAGGCGAGGAGAGAGGATGTTGTGGATGGAAGGTCCTTGCGCCCCCGAATGCTGAATGGACAACTAAAAGGGCCCCTCAGATCTTCCGGCGGGTGGGACCTGTGCGGCCAACTTTAGACTGCCACAGATCGTGCTTGACGGAGCTCAAAAAGTTGAGGCATGGAAGCCCGCTCAGGGCAGAAATGCGTATCGCTCCAAGACATCAGCTGAGAGAGAGAGAGAGGAGAATTTCAGGTGAGTTGCCAGTCGCTGTGCGGCCGGATGATTGCGCTAGGATGCATGCGCTCTCCATCACTGGCCAAAATGCGGTGCAGCTTGGAGGCCAGGATGACACAGGGGACCTTCTCAGCAGAGAGCTGTCGCACATCGCCCCTTGTGTGGCCTCTGACTAGGCGAGAAAACGGATCCCCAACGAATTTGTGCCGTTTGTAGTTCACACTGCGGCAAAAGATTTGTCATGAGTCTGTTGGAGTGAAGACATAGACCGTGTACGAGAAAGATCAACGCTGCTATGCACGGTCAATACGATCAACTCAGATAGCATGATAGAGGATGCGTCTTAGTTGAGGCTCAGAAGATTGTAGTGCAGATCGTGGCAGTTCGAAGCCTATGTATGCTTCCAAATTTCCGCTCCGCTGGGGTTCTCGTGCGCACGCAGTCAAGCCTAGCGCTACCTCACACTATCGAGAGGCAGCACGCTTTCATTTTCTGCGGGCCAAGGCTGAGGGCAGCATTGGCCGGAGCGGGTCACCGTCTGTCGCTCACAGCTTCTGTGCTCTCATCCTGACGCGGCTGGTGTGATATGGATGCTGTGGGATCTGCGTGAGCCGTTTCCAACCGTTCAACGCGATTTTGGGGAAAACAACACGTCGCTCTGAGTTTGATGTGAGAGAAAACAGGCTCACCATTAAGAAAGCTGCCATCTTCTAGAAGGGGATGACTCAGCACTCCTATTCACTTGCAGCTACAGCTGAGTGACTACCGTGAGTAATGGCCGAATGTGCTGCTGGAAGGTGGTGCAACGTTAATTCGATGACGCCCGACCGTTGGGCAAAAATTTGTCGGTGCTCCAAGCGATCACCGACTCGCAGATGATCACGATGGTCATGGCAATGGCTTCCCTGCATGCTGCGACGTAGATCTGGGCGCATGTAGGCATGCCAAAATCGATCTGCCACATGATGCAGGACCATGTGTTCACAATTGCAGACTTTGAGACGGCACGGCGCAGTGGGGGACCACTTTCCCACGCCCCTGGTAAAATCTTCCGGACAAAGGGAAACCTGAAGCAAATACGGTGTCTGCTTTCAAGCGCGAGCGACGCAGCAATCCACACGCGCCAAACGGCATGCATGTAGTCATACTACAACAATGTGTGATCAATTTGGAATGAGAGGAATTGACGTAGGCGAGAGATTCTGCCATAACACACTCTCCCTGACCAAGGACATTGAGCTTGGCAGCCGTGAAGGGTATTGGAGTCACCGCAATCAGCAGGTGCACTTAGGTGCAAGTGCAGTTGGATCCGCAGGAGCAAGGAGAGCTGGACACAGGCAATCATGGCGAAACCGTAAGGTGTAAGCAGCGCGGCAAAGCTCATGTGGAGGCGACAACGTTGTCCACTCACCAGGTGCAAGCCTTGGTCTTGGGGGCGCCCTCATTGGTGGTGGAGGTGCAAGCGCATCCGCTGGTGCACTGTAAAAGAAAAGCAAAAGGCGGGGCCATGTTGTGAGATAGACAGATCACTTGAGTGAGGGAATGGGGGAGCCGGCTCTTACCTGTCCCTGGCTGCAGTTGCACGAGGTGCACTTGCAGTCGCTGCCACATCCGCATTCCTGGAAGGTTCGCAAGAGCCAAGGTGAGCACGGAGCAGAATCAGCAGGCGTGTCGGGGCCACTTACAGCCATGTTCGATGTTTGTTTTGTTGGTGAGAAGGGGGAGAGTAGGTATGCTGGTTGGGTTTGAAGGGTGGGGTGGTCGTGCGACACCTTCAGCACGAGGTGAGGGAGGCGGGATTATATACCTCAAGGGTCGGACAGTGCTTGTTACTGCATAATTGGTCTAACCAAGCTGGAATGAAGCTGCATGCATGACACGACTCTGGAAAAAGAGCGCAAGCCTGTGGGGCAAGCTCTGATAAAGTCACGCTGCATTGGGGCCAAATTTGGGGGGTGGCCCAGCTGACTCTCGCGCTGAGCAGCCAGCCAGCCACCTCCTGTTTGAAACAGACAGCAACAAAGCTTCTCATCAACTGGGGTGGGTGGCAAAAAGCGCGCAAGGTTACTCCCGCTGCCTGACTTCCTTGACTCAAATGAAGAAGGGCCGTCCGATGAAACAGCGCTTGCACACGACACCTGGCAAGCAGGCATGATCAACGCTCGGCTTTCAGATTTAGAGCTCGATCTGCGCTCTTTTTGCTGCGCTCTTTCCGCAGGCCAACTTTTCAAGAAGCGCTGAAATTTGGCAGAAAGCGCTTTCTGAAAAGCGTTTTTGCCCGATGAGCGTCCATCATTCGGCCGAGAAAAGAAGTTTCCAACTCGCATGACTGCATCCTTCCTGAACCTCGACAATTCCGCCCCAGCCAGCAGCGACGACTTTCGTTCAGACAAGTCTACCAGATACACACGCGAACTCAGCACGTCCTCGAACACCTAACGATGGCTTCCGAAGAACCCCTGTTCGACCCTTCGCTGGTCAAGAAGAAGAAGAAGAAGGTCATCATCGACCTAGACGACTTTGAGTCGGAGCTCAAGAAGTCGAGCCCGGCCCCCGCTGCTGAAGAAAGCCCGGCACCCGCCGCGAAAAAGGCAGACGAAGGCGCTGCACCAGCGGCCACACCCGCTGCTGAGGGCGCAGGAGATGCTGCTGCTGACCTTGACGTGAGTGTCAGGCTCCTCGCGCCGCTTCTGTAAGCTTGGTACATGTCTGACCTTTCCCGCCCTCTCTACGTCTATTCAGTTTGGCGACTTGAAGAAGAAGACCAAGAAGTCGAAGAAGAAGGCTTTCGACCTCGACGCGTTTGAGAAGGAGCTCGATGGCGCGGAGAAGGACGGTGGTGAGGCAGATGGTGCGGGAGCGGCTTCCAAGGCTGCTGAGGACCGCGATTTGGGCGACGATCCCTTTGCACGGGAAGATGGCGGTGCTGACGGAGATGATACAGGCGCAGACTCCAAGGATGCTTGGGCTGGCTCTGATCGAGACTACACATACCAAGACGTGAGCATGGCCCCAGCACACGCCCCCGACTTTATGCTTGGTAGCTCACTGTCTCTTCCTCGTACTCTTGCACTCTCCTGGTTGCCCCGTTCCATCCCATTCACACAGCTGTTGAACCGCTTTTTCAAGACTCTTCGCGCGCAGAACCCCGCTCTCTCAGGAGACCGAAAGAAGTACACAATCGTACCACCGGACGTCCAGCGAGAAGGATCCAAGAAGACCATGTTTGCGAATCTGTACGACATCTGCAAGCGTCTGCATCGTCAACCCGAGCACGTCCTTCAATATCTGTTTGCCGAATTGGGTACCATTGGTAACCTCGACGGCGCTCAGCGGTTGATCATCAAGGGTCGATTCACCCAAAAACAGATCGAGCACGTGTTGCGAACGTACATTGGTGAGTTCAGATACTCGACTGATTCTTTGTGCACCAGGGACTTGTCATGTATGCTGATTTGCATTTCCTCCTCGTTCTTTAGTGGAATATGTGACCTGCAAGACTTGCAAGTCGCCGAACACGCTGCTGACCAAGGAGAACCGAATTTACTTCATGACTTGCGAATCATGCGGATCACAACGGTCCGTCTCCGCAATCAAGCAAGGTTTCGTTGCGCAAACCACAAGACGTATTCGTACAGACTGAGGGCGTCTGGTGCGTTGCCTGGACATGGTCTGGCCCTTGTACTTCTTTGTTCTCTGGCGCCCATGCCACAAAAGTAATACTACTCTGCTCTGGTAGGCACTTCAGAATCGGCCTCTGAGATCACGCTGCGACGGACATTCAGCTGTCATTAGGTAGTCGTAGTACAAAGGGTCGTCTCAAGGCTCGAACGGCGAGTAGCTTGTAATCAGCTTCCCAGATTGTGCGCGCCGGCCGCAGTGCCAGGGACCTTGGTGTGATCCTTCAGCTGTGGCGCAGCCTCATACACAATGTTCGTCGGCCCTTCCCTCTTTACATCGCTCCACTCGCCTTTGAAGCCCTGTCATGTCCAGTCACAAGTGTCAGTGTCGCGAGCGGGAGACTTCCCCAGCGTTGTTTCACGCGCCATGACTGACCAGAAAGTAGATCCGGGTCGTGTCCTCCCCTTGGCTCCGTCTGATGAAGATCGTCAACGTGCGCACGTTGGAGAACTTGGCCGGTCGGAGTGGGTACTCGACCACCTCTCGAGTGACAGCAATGCTCTCAAGCTTCTGAGCCGGAGCCAAGCTTCCGATCCCCTGTCCGCGTCCTCCGTG
>LAXH01000037.1:0-31473 GCA_001006505.1 Tilletia horrida
ATAGAAGGCGTGAACCGCCATGATGATGTGCCTGTCTTGATGCGATCGAAGTGAAGTGTAGATTCAACCTTCCCAATGCGGCTAGTTCATCGAAAAGTGGTTGCGGGAGCGCGTAGGCCCGGAACGACTTGATTTCGATGGCGCATCTGTTCATGGCATCGCTGTGAGGGATGCGGAGGAGCTGATTGAGAGGATGACTGAAAGCACGGCCGAGGGGTCATTTGCGTTCCTGAAGGAGCTGTTCGTAGCTTTCCTCTTGAAGATGGCCGGCGAACACCTAGACGATTCTTCCATCATCAGACAACAGGAGGGCATTCAGAAGCCAATGATTTTGGAGACCATTCCTGCCTCCCTTCTGTTAGAACGGCTTACAGAGCTTGGTCCACAGGTCAAGGCTCCTTCCCCTAAGGCGGAGTTGCTGGAGAATCAGTGGCCAGATTCTCATCGAGGCCCGTCCCCCTCGGCCATCTGGAGCGAGCTGCCATTTGATCTTTTGATCTCGCGCCCATTGAGAGTTATTCTCTTGTGTGAAGGAGGGTGGCTCCCTCGGTGTTGGTAGGTGAGTAACCTTCTCCTTGACCAAGACTGCAGGCGTCGCAGCTCCTGCACATGTTCAGCCAGAGAGGTGCCATGACATGCATGTGGATTCAGCAACTCCTGGAATTTTCTGGAGAGAGCGTGCTGACTGCTGAGTCAAAGCCAGCCATGCTGAGAATTTGTTGGTCAGTCATCGACGACAGCCACCACTTCAGACCAGAAATGTCTGTCGGAAGCACAACGAGAGAGAACAGACCAGGCGTCTGCGGTCCCGATGCCGGGCCCGAGTCGCCATACCCTCTCTATCTGGAAGGAGTGATCCAGCGCGGCTTTGGACGAGGCGGCAAAGAGCTCGGATGCCCCACCGCCAACCTGCCTTCCAATGTCTTCTATGAAGACGAAACAGACTCTGAGGGCAACAAGCGAACCCGACCCGGCCTGGACTCTACAGGTGTCTACTTTGGATATGCAAAGGTGTACCCACCCTCTTTCGCGCCTTCTGGAAGCAGCGCCGGCGCCAGCGCTGTTGCGTCAGACAAGGCACAGAATGAAGAGACGGCGAAGGACATCAACGCGTCTGAACCTCCGCCACCGCCGAGGGAACTCAAGGAGGACGAATCAATCGTGCTTCCGCAAGTGATGAGCGTAGGCTACAATCCCTTCTACGGCAACAAGACCAAGACTGCAGTGAGTGGTGCTCCTTGATGTCAAAGAAGATTTCTGACTGGTGATCTTCTCACTTCTTCCTACACGCGACCGATGCTGTGGCCGATGCAGGAGGTCCACATCATGCACCCATTCTCGCAAGATTTCTACGGAAACTACATGAAGGTCATCATCCTGGGCTACATTCGACCCGAGCTCAACTATG
This sequence comes from Tilletia horrida, assembly GCA_001006505.1. Lineage (NCBI taxonomy): Eukaryota > Fungi > Basidiomycota > Exobasidiomycetes > Tilletiales > Tilletiaceae > Tilletia > Tilletia horrida. Next base: position 1,409 of record LAXH01000037.1, read on the forward strand.
TGTCCAAAGGTGAGATGGCAGTGGGCCATCACAATGCCGTCATTCTCTTGACGCTGACAGTTTGTCCATTTGCAGAGGCCCTGATCGAGGACATCGAGACGGACAAGAGGGTCGGGCTTGCATCCTTGAAGCGGGCCGCGTACGAAGCCTTCAAAGATGATCCTTTCTTCAACGCATGAGGACTGGCTACCTCGACGGCTGCGAGTATCGGTTATTTGTCATCACTATAGCGACCTAGCTCATAGAATAGATCCAGACTTTGAACAGACCTGGGCGCTGCGCAGATGCGTCCCTGTCCATTTAGGAATCCTCGCCTTCTTGGCTCTCACTTCAGCAGATAGCGACTGCTGAAGAGAAAAGCTTGGGAGATGATAAATATCTAAGTTGTATTCGTGAATCAGAAAGGAACTCGGATCTCATGGGAGCCGCTCATCGATCCTTGATGGCTTTTGCCCTGCTCTGCCTCTCCCGCTCCCACAGCACATCCCAAACCTCGCCCCTCCAAGCTTCTTCAAAGCCTTGACTGCCAAAGCACCGGATCGCCCGATCTCGAGCTCTTGACCGAATCTGAGCTTCTTCGTCCTTGGACAACTGCAGAATCTTGGAAAGGGTAGAGGCGAAGGAAGGCGGGTCCAAGGCGTGGAAACCGGTGGGCAGAGGGTCAGAGTCGGCTGAAGCCAGGACTGGCACGGCGATATCGAGGTAGGGCCCTGCCGACGCGTGCGACAAGGTGATCAAGCCCGCAGCCTAGTGGAACAAGACGACAGGACAGATGACCCACGGAATGTCAAGATTGAGCTCGCTTATGGCCCTTCAGATGGATGTCTGACTGGACTACTTACCATGAACTCGACAACATTGATACCAAAATGCTCATCCACCATCGTGCTCAAACCGATGGAGGCTCGTGAAAGGGTCGAGAGAATGTCCTTGAATGGCGCATTAACCATGAAAGACACCGAGTCCTGTTGCACGGGAAGCAGAGTGTGGTCAGAATTGGAACAATGAAGCAAATCACCCGTCAAGAAGGAGTCTGGACGACCGCAAACACACCTCCACTCCCAAATCCTTTGCCAAAGCTTTCAAACCCTCGATACGTGCTTCATCGCCCTGGTTTCTGCAGCTGCCCATCATCATGAGTCGGACTTTGGGGGCGCTCTTTGAGGAAGAAGAAGGTGCTGTAAGGTTGCCGCCCGTGCGGTAGGCAGGTTCGAGATCGAAGAGCGCACGAAGCAGACGAATCTGGGTTGCGTGCTCCTTCTCCGGTCTGCATCTCCAGACTCGTCAGCGTACTACTTGTCTGCCGAGCCGCTTCGCATTCTGGACTCACCTGAATTGGGCGAGAGATACAAGCAAACCAGGATCTCGGCCACCATTCTGCTCAGAGCCCTTGAGTGGGAAAGCAGAGAAGGCAGTGGTATCGCAAGGTGGGTACACGATCTCGACCTGTTTTCGGCGCGTCACACCCAGTCTTTGCCTTCGCTGGCGTTTCTGGCCTTGTGTATCGGCCAGCTCAGGGACTGGCTTCTTGCCGGCTTTGGGACGGCTGCCGTAGATGAGAGTGTCGAGATGTGCTTTGGTCCAGCTGGAGTTGGCTACGATGGCGTCGGCGCGGGAGAGCGAGTACGTGTATGCGCTCGCAAAGAGGTGGTAGTAGCTGTGGAGGAAGGTCATGGTCAGTCTGGTATTTGGAGCAAGCGAGGGGTTCCCGGTGATAACAACTCCGACGTACATCAGCTTCGCATAGGTGCGCCAGGTGCTTCCTGCCACGGTTGCATCGTTGGTGTGGCCCGCTGTCCTGTTCCTGACCCGACTTAGCATGTCGGTGCTGGAGAAAGGGAACCGGTTCAGATCTAGAATCTATTGGAGTGTCATCAAAGGAGCTCACCTAATAGTCGGATAATGGACATAGGCGCCAATGGGAATGTCAGGAGCAAAGAGACGAACGACGGGGTACGAAAATGCATATCCCATAGTATCTAAATGGTTCAAGTCAATAGAAATCGTTAGCTACCCAAGATGAGTTAAGAGACAGAAAACGAAGACTTACCGATGAAGATATCAGGAACCAGCTGGGCCATGGCCTCCGCACCGAGGATGGCCGCACCCAAGCTTTGACCTAGCAAGGTGAAATGCTTCCAGTACCCATCCTCAACCAGAAAACGACGAGTGAGCGGCACAAAATGCACGCGAGATGGCTTCAATTTGATGTTGAAGCGCTGTCGAGCTCGATCGAGGATATCGGCCTTGCTGACGTCTTCCGACAGGTCTCCGGTGTAGACGACGCATAGCAGATTCGGATCGTGCTCCTGATGGTGAGCAAGGGCCTGGAACAGGACTCGTTCGCCTCCGCCACCGGCATTGCAGAAAGGGTGAAAGAATCCTACAATCACGAGCTGGTCGCGGTTGGATTCTTTGAGATAGTCGTACTCTGCTTCATCGGCAGTGCTTTCCTCTGCCTCTTCTTGCAGGACCTGGTCAAGCAACCTCCGGGTCCTCTTCTTGTTGAGCTTTCTCGTCTTGCGGAGGTAGGACTCTATGCCGCGGAAAATGGCGACGCTGGTGGTCAGCAGTACGAGAGAGAACAGCAGCAACACGGAAGGGCCAGACGATGTGCCCTGCTCCTTGCTCCTCCTCCTGCACATCTTGAGCAAACACACACACTCTCTCTCTACAGATGCAACCTGAATGTAATGGTTGATCATGAGCAAAGGGCAAGTCGTGGAAGGTGTTGATCTTCTGAGCGACGCAGTGTGAGTCACGTGAAACGAGCTCTAAAATTCTCGCAAGTGACGCGCTCGAGGAAGGAGGCCCACCTTTTGGCAGACGGCCCAAGGCCAGACGCGTCCAGGCCAAGTCCAACACGGGATCGACCTCCATAAGCACGGCGACAACAGGCGGTTTCACGCGACAGACGCGTCTTTCAAGGCAGAAGTGCTCCGCAGCTACCTCTTCCCGGCCCTTCCGCTACCTCGCATACCCAGGAGCCCGCCCAAATCCGGAGCCAACCGCCCGCGTGGATTTTGGACGCGTCAATTTCCTCAGGAGGGCTCGAACGAAGAACAAGCCGAAGGCTCAATCGACCATTGCTCAGCAGGTCATCCTCCTTATCGTACGCTCTAACGACTGTGCAAAGTAAGTGACCTCGCATTCTCGACAAAGCTCCGACCAGCCTGTCAGAGATTGTGCTGACTTAGCCTCCTGCCGCTTCCTGTGGTAAATCAGATCCACGAAAAATCTCGAGCGCGTACGCGACCCGAACAATCGCTGTACGCACCCATAATGGACTCGATTAGTCCAGCTTCAGCCTCTTCAAGCCGCTTGCCAGCAAGCGAGAAGGATGAGACCCCTTCGAAGAGTCCTCGCAAAAGACCAGCCTCTGGTCCGCAGCCGCTGACTGTCATTACCAACGAAAATCAGGCGGTCCCAGTCTCGCCTCTGAACGATCTATATGCGCGTGCGCAGGCCATGGGCTTGCGGCTCTCGCGCGAGGATCTCGAACGGACGAGAGCAGGAGTGGCTGCAATTGTGAAACGGACTCGATCTAGTCCGACATCTTCATCTTCGGTCGCCCCACAGGTTCATCACATCACATCTTCCCCTTGTCCTCCCGCCAGGGCATCGACCTGCAAGGACGCGAATACAACGACTCCTACTGGAAGCTTGTATCGGCGTCCTGCCATCCCGTCCAGTGCAGGAGGCAGCGACCTTCACCGTCCAACTCCCAGACTGACCCTGGAGGAGGTCAGTCTTCGCAAGGAACAGGATGGGGAACACCGCAGACTCAAGCGACAACGGCGCAAGTCGGAAGGCACGCCTCAGCAGCCACAACCAAGCAGCTACCACGATCCACCCGTCCCGGGTTCCTCATCCTCATATCAACAGCATACGCATGATCTCGCATCATCGCCTCTCAGTCACTTTGAGCTCGGCTTTGGATCCGGACTTATGTGGAGATATATGGATCGATCAGGTCGACCTCAGATTCGGACCCGGGTGCGCCCGCGGATGACTCTGGACGAGGTCGGCATTCGCGAAGAGGAGGAGAGCATGCAGAAGCGCAAAACTCGAATCCGTCGGCGTACCAATGGGGGATCCGGAACGGAGAGCAATGAGATGCAAGAGCCCTTCATTAGCGCGAGTCAAGAGGCGAATCCAAGTCATTACTATCATAGCGAAGACAATGCGGCCCACGCTCGCCTCCCCAGCAACGAGCTCCCCATTGGACGGTTACACTACAGCATCTTGCAGAGTCCTGGGATACATCGACTTGGTGGAGGGCAGAGGTCATATCTCGATAGTCAGAACAGCGACATGGAACCGAGACGGATTGACTCCAGCACTGAGCGGCCGCTTAGACCAATCAGATATGGAGGTGAAGTCGCTCTACTATCGCCACACTCCAGCATCCAGAAATCAGCGAGGCCGGTCCGTTTCCTTGACGAACAGGAAGCACTACCTTTACCATCTATTCATGGCAGGACGGCTCCAAAACCGCCGGTCGCCCGCGATGACGAGATCAATGCCCTGTTGCAATCTCCCCCCGTGGCTCCTGGTGCAGGCGGCGCACCCAACGAGGTGGATGAGGAAGAAGAGGAGCAAGAAGGAACCTTCCTAGATCCTCCCATTGTCCCTTCTCAAGCCCGAGATTCGAGCTTACCTCGGCAGGCCGAGGGAGTGACTTGGTATACTCTCACTGGCTCGCCTAATGCTGCGCCTCGTAGCATGACCGATCTGATTCCAGCTCAACGGCAGTTCCCCGAGCCGACAACAACAGAGCCGGAAGCTTGCTCGCCCCCGCCAGGACTGGACGACGACCCATTCACTCAATCCTCATCTGCTCTGTCGATCAGCAAGCCTAGGACCTCGACACCTTCACCGAAAATCGAAAAGGACCATAGCTCCGCGTCTCAGAAAAGGCTGCGGTCTCCTATGCCTGACGTCCCGCCGAGCTCACAAGCTGCGCCTTCAAGCGTCCGAGGCAAGGATGCGGAAGATGAAGATGCAGAGCCATCTCAAGCTCCGCCGAAGAAGAAGCGCAGGAAAGCAAAGGCTGCGGACCAGTCGAAGTCGCTCTCACAGTCGAACACCAGCATGGAGGACACTTCCGTGTCACAATTGCTTGGCCACGAGCTTCAAGAAGCATGGGATTACGCGGATGGGACGCGCGTGATCAAGCTGGTTTCTGACGAGCTTGCCTACGCTCTCAGGGCGGGTACGATCGTCAAAGACGAAATCGAACCTCGTTACGTGACCTTGCCTGTCCATTGGGGCCAGGACAAGTCCAAGCCTTCGAACGCCTCCTATGCAGGTTTGATCGGACTTGCCATTCTTTCCTCATCCGACGGCAAGCTTGGGCTGGCAGAGATCTACCAGTGGATCAATCTCACCTTCCCCTTCTACGAAATGCGAGACCGTGGCTGGCAGAACTCGATCCGGCATAATCTGTCGCTGAATAAGAGCTTCATCAAGGTCGAACGGAACAAGGCGGAGAAGGGCAAGGGAGCGCTCTGGAGCATTGTCCCCGGGCACGAATGTCGGTTTGAGAATGGGTCGTACAATGCCAAGAAGGCAACGATGCCAAACTCGAGAGGAGGCAATGCTACAGAAGAGGAGGCGGCAGGAGGTGGGGACGAGGACGGTGATGTGGGTGATGTCAGCTTTGACTCGATCGGATCTACCCGGCCTCCGGACTCGAGTCAGCCATCAAGCTCGTTCGGCTCCACGAAGAAGCCATCGACGGCAGAATTGATTGCGCTCATGAAGAAGCACGGTGGATCGACGGTGCTCTGCCACACTCTTCAATACGGTACATCGCATAAATACTACAGAAAGCCTCGAAACCCTGCGGAGGATGTCAGGCACGGACTTGCCGTTCCCATACAACTTCCCGGCACCGCTTCTGCCGGCGATGAGAGCATGAGCTCCGAAACCTACAACGGAAGGGTCGTTGGGGGCGCTCCTGGCCTCGACCGTGAAGCTCACGGAACTCGGACCGGCCGGGTTTTGCCCGCTGATGCCAGTGTGCTCACCACCGACAGTCTCATGGATGTCAGTATGGACACGAGTGGCGATGTTAGCAGCCTGCCGAACACGACCGCTGCCCACGACAGCAGCAGTAGTAGCAGTCTCAGCATCGACAGTCTGAACACCACTTACGAAACAGCTCCATCCCTCCCTGTCGCACCAATTCTCGGCAGCAGCTCGCGATCACTCGCCAGCACGGGCTTGGCTCCTTCGGCGATGACGATCGGAACCGCCCTAGGTCCTCCGGGAGGAGTAGCGATAGGACTCGGACAAGGGATTGGTATGAGTCCGGGACTGGGCATGGGCATAGGTTCAGGGCTCGGCATGGGTATGGGTATGGGTTTCGCGCCCATTGGTATGGGCATGCACATGGGCATCGGCCCAGGCATAAGCAACGGCATGGGAATCGGAATGGGAGTGGGCCTCAGAAACTTTGGCGTGGGCACGAATACGGGTCTGGGCAACGTCATGAGCCCGATCAGTGGTCTGTCCAGTGTGCTCCAGACTCCGGCGCGCAATTCGATCCTCGGCCCCACGCCAGGCTCGATCAGTCGCGATCCTGCCCAGGGTCCATCGCTGATCTCTGGTGGAAGCGGTCGGAGGAACCGGAGAGAGACGCGCACGGCCGAAGGAGCGTCTCAATGGCTCTTCTCATCCACTCCTGCAAGGAGGCTTACCAGCTTGGGCATCGCACTCAGTCCCATTGGAGGCAGTGGCCTGACCCACGGTGTTCTCCAAACCCCAGCGCGGGGCTCTCTTCTGGGGAGCGCAACAGGATCCGTCACAGACGATCATGTGCACAGTTCCTCGATCATCTCAGGAGGAAGCGGACGGCGGGGTGCGAGAGATGGCCGAAAGGAAGACGGATCGCGCTGGCTCTCGACGTTCACGCCTGTTCTGCGAATGATGAATGGGACGGGGCCAGAGTATTCACCAACTGGGTCGTCAGCTGCGGCCGGTCCCAACGGCAGTCCGTATGCTCGCTCGAGTCGAACGACTATCCGGGGACGGATCGGGGAGAATGGAGGAGCGGGACCCGACTCGATCCTTGGCGCACACTATCACTCCAAGAATGTGATTGAGACTACGTCGACTCCTTCTGCTGCTGTGGGCCGATCCGCCGCGCTTCCAGGTGCCACAGCCGACTCTGCGACATGGCTAGGCGATCCGTTTGGCTACCAGGGCAACTTCTCCCACGAACTGGCGTTCACAACGGATATGGGCGGCTTTGGAACTGGGATTGACTCGAGTCCGGCAAAGGAATGGAGGTGATCGAGCAACCCTCGACGCAGACCTCACCGTCACGGAGGCTGGCGACCTTCTGTCTGTATCTTCTCTTAAGCTTCCCTCGCATCTCGTCAGTCATAATGGAATTTTGCGTTCTGTAACACACCTACTGCAAACTGAGCCGGCCTGCCCATTTGAACCTTTCGAGCTCACTTTCATATGTAGCAGAGCACCTTGACTTCCAGACACTTGTATTGATCGAATCCTGTGCAATGAAGGAACATGAATCAGACGCGTCGCGTCACGTGCCAGAAGCGCGACCGTGACACAGGCATTCAAGCAAACCAACACTTCGCTGACGTCGATGCTGCCACCATCACGAACTCATCACGAACTCTTCCTCTCAACCACCCTCACGATTCAGCCACATGTCGTCAAAGAGCTCTGGATCGAGGCCAGGGGGCTCGCGCCCATATGCGCCTCGCGGCAGCTCCTCAGCAGCGGGTCCGAGTACCGTCCGCAGCGTACCCTCCACCTCGCGGAATGCAAACCTTGAACCTGGAAGCGGCTACAACAACCAGCCACGCGGCACGAAGCGCAAAGCGACGGACGACGACCCCAATGCGCCACTACCACGGGACAAAAGCCTGGGCCAGTACATCGAGTTCGATCTGAGCAAGGTCAGAAACACGAAGGGAGGCTTCTTGGTCGAGGACGAAGATGCACCTGGCGGCAAGGCGGCAAAGACGGTCGAGGAGCTCAGAAAGGAGCGAGAACGGCAGATGCAGAGATTAGAACAGGATCAAGAACCAGGTGAGTTCCGCCCTCTCTTGATGCCTATATACGCTGGTCTCCATCAAAATTTAGGTACTGAGTGCGCATATATTGTGTTGTAGGGATCATTCTCGATTCCTCCAGACAACCTCGCTGCCACGTCTGCAATTCCATGGAAGTGGACGATCAATTCCGACGCATCTTCAGCATTCTCGTCTGCAAGAAGTGCACCAAGGCAGATCCCGATCGGTTCAGTCTTCTGACCAAGACTGAAGTGAAAGAGGACTACCTCTTGACTGATTGTGAGTGCATTTTCTCAGTCGCTGGGCTAAAGGTGGCAATGTTCAACTGACACTTTCCTGACTGACAACAGCCGAGCTCAGGGATCCTGATCTCCTGCCGCATCTGCTGCGACCCAACCCTCACAAGGCAACCTACTCGAACATGATGCTCTTCCTCCGATGTCAGGTGGAAGCTTATGCTTTTGGTCCCAAACGCTGGGGCTCAGCCGAGGCCCTGGACGCTGAGTTCGCACGGCGACAAGACGCAAAGGCAAAGCGGCGGGGCAAAAAGTTTGCGGAAGACATGCGCGCTTTGAGGAAGCGGACGCGCGACGAGACAATCTTGAAGCGGAATCAGGAAGCTAGCCACGAGCATGATTGGGTCGATGTGCCTGGTCAGATCGGCAAGCAAGAATGCGAGGCATGTGGCCAGATCATTGAGGTGGAAGAGTTTTGATGCGCATTTCTCTAGGTACAAGGCTGCTGTGCAGATGCTGCGACGATACTCGACTTCTCTTCTTACACCAGACACTGTATTTCTACATTTTCTCCAATGATATCGCCGATTGCAGCTGTCTGGTCTTTGGACCCAGGAGAACAGGAAGAGGGCGCCTACCCGCGCAAGCCCGGACACATCCAATGCTGAGCATTTCTACCAAACAGAAAACGGAGTGAGCCTGCCGTGCGTCGAGTGAAAGATTGCGGTGCAGGACACTCAGATCGGCCAGGAGCCTGTGTGCCATCGCTCACAAGGTCCGGGATCGGCTCGCCGAGAACCTTCACTCTTTCGCCAATGATACAATATCTCCTCTGCCAGCACCAAGCTCTCGTCGTATGCAGTGTCGCCTGGCTCGGAACTTGGAAAGAATTCCGAGCGCCAGGGCACAAAGATGTTTTGCGTCCGGATCATGCGGACCACTTCGGCAGCCGTGATATCGCTAGATAGGCGTCCTTCTGCCAGCTGATCTAAGGAAGGCCGGATCGCAATAGCCGCGTGAATGTATTGAGCCTGCGATTCCTCATCTTCGATCTCGACGCACTCTCCGTTTGGAAAACGTGCCAATCCTTCCTCGAAGCTGCCCTCAAAGATCGCGTGCTCCTGAATTCTGTTGACTGGAACTCAGGAACAGATGGTCTGATATCAGCGGGAATTTACGCCAGGTCTACGATCATGCCCCAACTTACATCGTGCCCATGCAGGAATCAGAGCCCGGCAGTGGTACAAGAAGGGCGCGTTCGTCTTGATATTGACCAGATTGTTGTCTTCCTCCTCTGGCCCTGACCTGCCAAGTCTATTGCCGCGGAGCCAGTAGATGAAGTATGGGATGTTCCAGTGGCTTTCGAGATCGAAATCAAAGTAGTCGGAGTCCCTCATGGAATGCGAATCGTGAAAGTTGCCCATGCCGATGCTGGCGCTGCGAACCTGCGAGAGCAGATGCAAGGGATCTGGCCCGTTGATCTTGACATCGTCCAGCGTCACAGGCCCTGAAAGACCATGCCAATCAGTAGCCCACTGACACATGCCGCTGCCAGAATTGATGCAAACTCACACGGCATCGCGTCGGCACCATATCCGATGTCAATATGATGAAGTTTGGGACATCCTTCACCAAGTGCTTCGATGAAGCCATCGGATGGGTGGAGGGACTCAGCATCGACACGTAGCTCTGCCTGTATTGTAAAAGCAAAGTGACCCTGTCAATCAACGCCTTAGCTAGGGATTTGTGGGGGTTTGGACGTAGTGTCAGCTGCCAGACGTATTCCGCTGCTCACCAAAGCAGACCCAGCCAGAGCTTCCCCGAGGCGGGTCATCAGGCCAAGGTAGTCGAAATAAGTCGGAGCGCAGGGCGGACCTTCGAATGCATTAGGCGACCGTTCAAAAAGCCCCGGGTAACCATGATCGCCGAGGTCGAGATTGAGCGTCTGAATGCTGTTCCGGACCAGAGGGTCGTTCAGGCAGATCGTCAACTTTTTGACGCGGTAGAAGACTTCTCCGCGGCCGCCTGTCACCGTCACATCGCGCCAGAGACGGGGGGCCGCCAGGGTCCTTAGCCACTTGGTTGTTTGTGAAAGGGCGACAGCGGGATGGTCGAGAGAGCCATGCCACCATGCACAAGACGGCTGCCACTCCGTGGCGACCCGGATGATGTGGGTCCAGATCTCGACAGGAAGTTCAACCATCTGGGAAAAGCAGACAGGATGCTGAGCTTCATGTGTGCGCTGCGAAGAGCGTCACCGCATCCCTATCCACTCACCTTGGTGAGAGAAGCTCTTCAATGTGAGAACATGTGTCGAGCTTGCACAGACAGAAAGTCAAGGGAGGTCGAGGAAGGTGGCCAGCAGTGATCTTCTCCAGTGACGAGCCACTTGGCACACTAAGCACAGGCCTGCCATCCTTAACACCGAGGTCGGCTTGATGCGGCCGTGCGCGCTCCATACGAGCCCACTCCTTTCACCTTTTGCTCGAGCAGGATGTCATGTCGAGGAAAATACTGGCAGTCTCTTCCTGTGTTGACCAGTGGGCGGTCCTGGGCGATAAAAGGTGACGCGGGAAAACGAGGTTGACCTGCTGATCGTCCCTCTTCTTCTCTCCCTCCCCCACCACAACACACCACAAATCCCAGCCGGTCGCCTTTTCTCATCACCAGCGGCCCATCCTACCAGTGCCCACATTCTTTACGACCTGCAGTTCCTACAGTCCAGCATTAAAACGGGGAAGGGAAAAATGATCGTCTTGCAATCCATCTGGGCTTCTACGTATCCTCCTTCAGTGCATCAACTACTGCCTTTCGAACCTGCCTCACTCTTTGTGTCGGCTCCCTTCAGCAGCATGGTGGCTAGTACTGAGTGCGCAGCTCTGACAGTATGCTGAACAGACAATGTTGACACGCATTTCTGAAAATTGGCCAAGAGGCATCGTCACCTTCATCGGTATTCAGCAGAGCAGCACGTGCCCGATATCCTCCGGATACCCTCATCGGCGCTGTTCAGCCGGCTGTGTGGCCTGCCCGTCGCCATGCTCCCACTGCCAGCATCGAGATCACGGCTGTCGTAGGGCCCGAGTCCTAATGGAAGGGCGGCGCAAGGGGACTGTGCCGGATCCGATCATGTCCGGCGCTTTGACTTGACGAGGAACAGAGTCGATAGGCATTCAAACTGGCCAGGACCCTGTGAGCCACCGTTCACATGGTCCGGGATCTGCTCGCCGAGAGGCTTCACTCTTCCGCCAATGATGCAGGATCTCTTCTGCCAGTGCCAAGCTGGCGTCGTATGTAGTGTCGCCTAGTTGGGTCCTTGGAAAGAATTCCGAGCGCCAGGGCACAAAGACGTCTTGCATCCGGATCATGCGGACCACTTCGGCAGCCGTGACATCGCCAGATTGGCGTCCCTCCACCAGGCGATCCAAGGAGGGCCGAAGCGCCATAGCAGCACGAGCATACCGAATGTCCGTTTCCATCTCTCGATATTGGCTCTTCAGGAGGTCACGTTCTGAGTATGGCAAACATCCACCCTGGCCTTTGGATTCCATCTCCACCATCTCCTGGATCAGATTGACTGCGTTCCGAGGCGAATCATCGGAATCAAAAGATTGACATCAGTCCGGGTGAAGGTTCGAGACTCACATCGCGCCCATGCAGGGATCAGAGCCCGACACCGGTACAAGAAGGGTGCATTTGTCTTGAGATTGACGAGAGCGTTATCATCGTGGTTTCGTCCCGACGAGCTGCCAGGTAGATTCCCTCGAAGCCAAGAGATCAGATACGGGATGTTGTACTCTTTGTCGAGGTCCAAATGATTGAAGGCGTCGGATGTCCTCATTTGGTCTGGATCGAGAAAGTCGCCCATACCAATGGTGGCGCTGCGGACCTGAGAAAGGAGATGCAACGGATCTGACCCATTGATCGTGATTCCGTGCCACTTCATACCCCCTGAAAGCGCCAAGATCGTCGAGCACTTGTCAGGCCCTGGTCACACACCCTCTTCCAGAGATCACACACTTACAGGGCATCGCAACCTCGTCGTAAACGAGGTGAATGTGCTGAAGTTCAGAACAGCCCTGGGAAATAGCTCGGATGAAGCCGTCGCTTGGATGAAGAGATCGAGCGTCGAGACGCAATTCAGCCTTTGGAAGAGTAATTTGAATCAGCAAGTGGGCGGCTGCTCGATCAGAGCAGAATGGATGTGCTGTCGGCTGTGCTCACCAATGGCGATTCGGCCAAAGCTTTGCCCAATTGGGTCATCAGGGTGAGGTATTCGGTGTACCTTGGATCCCATGTAGGATTTCTGAAAGCAATAGCGGACCTCTCAAAAATTCCGAACCAGAAATGCCCTCCAAGGTCGAGGTGCAGTCTTTGGATCGTCTTCTTGGCCAGCGGATCTTTCAGGCTGATCGTCAATTTCTTGAGGCGGACCAAGACTTCCTTGACGTAGCTTGTTACCGTCACGTCTCGCCATACGCACACCAAAACTTCTTCGGTGTAGTTCGTTACCGTGACGTCTCGCCAGAGAAAAGGTGCTGCCAAGCCTCTCAGTGTCTTGCAGGTCTGCGAAAGGGCGACGGCGGGATGGTCAAGAGGACCGTGCATCCAGACGCAGGACCGCTCCGATTCAGAAGCAGCCCGGATGACATGATACCAGATCTCGGTGGGGAGCTCGACCATTCTGACAAGTCACCAAGAACGCTCTCAGTATGTGTTGCGCGGGGAACGAGCTTGATTTACATACCTTGAAAAGATGATCTCAAATTGTTACTCCTGGACTCTCTGTGCTTCGTGTGTGAGAGGGCCAAGAAGAAGAGTCAGCACCACAGCCCATCGTGCTTATATTGCCCCATTGCATCAAGCTCGACCGCTAAGGGAGTAGATGGCCGGTCGAGAAAAAAATCTTCGGATGAGTATGTGAGCGTTCTTGTTGCGAAAAAGGATGAGTTTGTGAGCGTTCCTGGTGCGAAACAAAAGAATGACACTGCCTCTTCAGCGAATCGCACCAATGGCAGCATCATGCATGTCGGCGTGTCCCCTTGGTCTTTGATACGTCTGAAAGCCGATGGTGTACGTACCTCAGGGCCCGACGACATCTTCGAGGCCAAATGGAGGAGAGCATTACCCTTTGTCCGACTTTGTGGTTCCTGACACAAACATTGGGGGGGATATAATACCTTGTTCGTCCATACTGATGCTTTGTTCTGAGCCGCAAGCACACCCAATAGGACAGATCGAGGCACTGAAATGTGTCACAATCTCAATCGTTTTGTGATGTACTGACCCAAGCAACCACGACGCGGGATTTGGAGGGAAACGGAGAAGGAGGAGACATCTCATTGTGGGTAAGGACGACAATCAGGGTCACCAGCGTTATGATTTGGGAAATATGACATCCAAAAGGGAGAAGATCATCAAGCCATGGCATGGACCGAATGCTTCTGACTCTTTTCCGAGCTGACAAGGAAGTCACACTCGTCCTCATCCGCATCGGGAAGCGGGATCCGAGCCTTGTCTCCGCCCGAGATTCTGGTCAACCAGGGCCAGCCACCGTTACGCGCTGCCCACTTCCATCCTTCGATGGCGAGCACGAAAAGGACTACGGCCGCAATCGCGATACCCCAGCCCTCTCCTCGCAGGGGCCCATGTCGGAAGACTTTGTCGTTGAACCCGGGCACATAGAGACAGATTGGCACCAGGACGATGCCGAACAAGACGGAGCCCAGCAGGAGCGGGTTGCCACAGAGTCGCTTCCAAGGGTGGACTACGAAGAAGGAGCGGCGCATGCTGATCAGCTCCCACGCGAGGAACAAATTCTGCAGGATCAAGGCGACAAAAGTGGCTGAGCGAGCTTGGAATACGGCTGAACAGATTTCGGAAGCCTGTTCGTTGCAGTCCTCTCCAAGCTGGCCGCCGCCGACTCCGTAGATCATGGTGACGAATGTCGCGAGACAGGTGACGCCCATCGCCGTACCGTAAACGAGCATGTCGACAATGACGGCCCGAGAGAAGACACCGCCCGCCAGTTGGTCAGGATGGCGCAACATGCTGCCTCGTTCGGCGGGTTCCATGCCGAGACCGACCGCGGGGAGCGAAGCGACAACGGCATTGGTGAACAGGATCTGGAGTGGCGAGAGCGGGAAGACGGATTCGCTTTGGGCATCGCGGAAGCCCAGACCTCCGAGTAGAAGGATGACTTCTCCAACATTGGCGACGAGGAGCGAGATCAAGAAACGCTGAATGTTGTCAAAGATCGTTCGTCCGACTGCGACGGCTTGCTGTAGAGTGCACATTGTCCTGGTCAGAGCCTCTGCTCATTCAGATCGCATCATAAATCAAAGTTAGACTCACAACTATGCTGCTAAAGTTGTCGTCCTGCAGGACAATGTCCGAGCTGTCGCGCGCCGCTTCTGTACCGTTCTGACCCATGGCGATACCGACCGGTGCCTTCTTGAGCGAAGGACAGTCATTTGTACCGTCACCCGTCATCGCAAGCAGCTTGCCTCGTCTAGCCGCGGCCTCTACAAGGCGGACCTTGGTGTTGGGCGAGCAGCGGGCAATGACCAGGGGAAGTTCGTCGAGCTTGTCAACCTCGGCATCCGAGAGCTGGTCAAAGTGTCGGGCTTCCATGACGGCTCCTGGACCCTCGTTGCCCTTCAGGATACCGACGTCGAGAGCGATCTGTCGAGCGGTGGAAGGGTGGTCACCCGTGACCATGTGAACCGTGATACCGGCGCGGTGGCAAGCCTCCACACTGGGTCGAGTCTCTGGACGGGGAGGATCACGAAGCGCGACGAGGCCAAGGAAGGTGAAGTCCTGCTCGACCTCTTCACGAGGTGGGAGGGTGTATTCAGTCGTGATGCCGTCTGCGCCGGTGGCGACCTGGAGAGCCTTGGAGGGAAGGCCTTCCTTCACCGCCGGGTCGAACGATTGCTTTGTGCCAGTCTCGAATCGCTGAGCCATGGCCAAAACTCGGAGCCCCTTGCTTGCCATAGCTTCCATGCGAGCGAGGATGTCGTCTTTCGCGGCCTGATCCAGCTCTCGAGTGGGCAGCGAAGCGAAATCGACATTCTCTTTCTCAGCGGTTTCGTTGACAACTATGTGGGTGCAGGCCAGGAGCACTCGCTCTACTGCACCCTTCATGAAGAAGGCCCGGGCAATGTCGCCATTCTGATGGACCGAGTGCGTCGTGGGCTGGTAGACACAGGTCATGCGCTTGATGGTTCCATCGAAGGGAAATTCACCAACTTCGACGTAGGAGGCAGGTGGCAATTGCGGAACTTCGACCGATCGAACGCGGACACCCGACTTCTCCTTTATCGGGCTAGCAGCGCGGCTGTCGTCCTCGAAGTCGATTGCCGTTTCAGCAGCCTTGTCCGATGAAGACTTGCCGAGGAGCGAGGCCTTGCTCATGCCGAGAGCATCGGCAAAAACAGCAAGGGCAATTTCGGTGGGGTTACCCCGCGCTTTGGGAGCCTTCTTCTCTCCACTCTGCGGGCCAGTGGGCTTGGTCTGAGAGAGTTGGGCAACGTTGCAGAGGGAGGCGACTGTGGCCATGGCACGCAGTCCGGTGGTCATGGCGGGGACTGTCTTGTTTTCAGAAGCATCACCGCCCATGTCGAACTCCATGCTCTTGCCCTCAGAAGAGTCGGGAAGCCAGCACTCGCGAACAACCATCTTTCCTTCGGTCAGAGTACCGGTTTTGTCGGATGCAATCATGCTACAAGTGCCGAGCTGTGAGGAGTTCAAGAAATCCCAATCAGGATACTGTACCGACCATCACGGGAGATTCGCCTGCATACTCACAGCTTCCAGTGTCTCAAGACGGCGGACAATGACATTTCTTCGGGCCATGCGCTTCGCACCGACGCTGAAGGCTTAATGGGTCAAAACAGGATATCAGCAACTGATCCATTGACTGTATGCGGCACTTTCACTCACTGATGGTAAGCACAGCAGTCAAACTCTCAGGAATGACACCGATACCGAGAGCAATAGCGCTGTGAAGAAGTGAAAGACGTTTGGTCAGTGTCTTATCATGAACATCCAACGCATGTATGCGGTCAGAATACGCACTACAAGATGACCTGGTCATCAATGTGGAACTCGGCCACACCAAAGACGATGATCGCACACACAAGCGCCAGACCCAGCAGCACAAACGCAAACTTGTTCATGCGACGTTGTAGTGGAGTTCCGACATTCAGACCAAAGAAGCGACCGAGAGCGGTAAGGATCTTGTTGCCCACCCGCTTGGCACGGGCGACGAAGCGGTGATCATCTGGGTTGTGCTTGGCGTTGGTGGAGGAGGAGGAGCCGTTGCGCATCTGGGCGGCGATCTGGCCGACTTGGGTGTCGTTACCGGTGGCGACGACGACACCGACGGCTCGGCCGGTGGTGACCATGGTCGATGCGAATGCACAGTTGACTCGATCGGCGAGAGAGACGTCAAAGCTGGCATCGGCATCGGGACTGGCAGGTGCCAAGGCCTGGGCGGGAGTGACGAGGGCGTGGTTGACCTTGCTGACTGGGACACTCTCACCGGTCAAGGCCGATTCCTCGATTTCGAGACCGTTGACAGTGATCAGTCGGAGATCAGCCGGGACAATGTCACCAGTCGAGAGCTCGACCAAGTCACCGGGGACCAGCTCGGTAGCCGGGATGGTGACACCGCCTTCGCCCCGTCGCATGACGACAGCGGTAGGGGAGGCGATCTGGCGGAGCGAGGCCATGGTGCGCTCAGCTTGCCATTCCTGCGCAAACGCGAGGCCGACATTGATAAAGATGACGGCGCATACAACGGCACCCTCGACCCAGTCCTTGACGGCAAAGCTGAGGACCAAGGCACCGATCAGGACCATGGTCAGGGCATTGAAGACCTGGCGGGCAAGGATATGCATCGCGGAGACCCGGGTGGGGTCGGTGAGCTGGTTAGGCCCATATTCACGCTGAAGCTTGTCGACCTGATCGGGAGTCAGACCGACTCGGGCCTTGGTGCCGAGGTGTGCCAGGACGACATCGGCGGGCAAGAGGTGGGCGTTAAGCGGAGTCCTTGCCGTGCCAGTGCCGGCGGCGTGACGGGTGAGGTCAGCCGGGTGGATGGCGGCCTCTCCGTTGATGGAGGAGGCCGACGAGGCGACAGTGCTGCTAGACTGGGTGGAAGGGGGCCCAGGGATCTGGATAGACACTAAGTCGCTGGCGTTGACGACGTTGTTGGGGTTACCATTGTGTTGTGGTATCTTGGTTGAATCATGCTTGCGGTGGGGGGAGTACCCACTACAAGGAGGTTCGTCGGGCGCGGCGCCTCCGTCCTCGGAGGCGAGAAAGGTGCTTCCAGCGGTTGCATTGGAACCGCCATGGTTGGCGATGTTTTGTTGGGATCGATGGGCAGACTCAGACTGGTTGAAGTGCGGTATATCCATCGAATGTGGGAAAGGTTGACTGTTTCAGTGGGAAGCTTGAAGGCTTGAGGTGGGGTTCAGGGTAGAACTGCGAAGGTGTGAAAGGGTTAGAAGGTGAGAGCGAGTGCGAGATGAAGGAAGGTGAGGACCGGTCAGCTTATATGCACTGCAAGGTGGATGGGAGCGGGCACAAGGCGTGGTGGCGCCTTGCCACCTTGGCTTCCCTTGCATGCCAAGGAATTGGGTCATCGGAGCAGTGCCTGGCCAGTTGGGAAGTGAGATGAGCTGGTGAGCCGATTGAGAGCAGGATCAGATGCCCTGGGCAGCAATCGTCCCCCCGCTGACGAAGGACAAGCCTTGGCATCGAACAGGGGAGTCTGTGACAGCATTTCTGGATGGCGACGGCACCGGGCGACTCTGAGATGGAAAGATAGGCGACCACGCAGAGCAAGCAAGTCGCACGTCACCCAAGGAGCATCACAGTCGCGGTCTCACATCATTATTGTCAGGTTGTGAGGATCGAGAGCGTTCTGACAGTGATGTGCTGTGCAACTTGGCAACTTCTTGGCGGGGGCACAGCATGATGGGAACCTTTGAGCCACGTGGCAAATCTGGCCCGTTGAGTCGCTGCAGTGCTGCCACAGGTCTCTTGGACGGGCCAGGACGCGGGAGTCATGCAGGCTGGTGCGGATCTGGTTGACCTTCAGACTCGCGTGGTTCCATGACGTCCCCTTGCTGGTGCTGGGGGCCGATAAACAAGTAGCCAGATGACCATCGTCACAGGGAGCATTGCAGATCTTCGGGCTGCCTCCGTCGATCCCTCGCTCACTCCCGAGAGAGCACGAGAGATTCAAGCCACTGTCGCCTCTCGAGTGATCATCCCCTCCAACCCAGAATCGTGGCCCTTTACCATCTCGTCCGTGCTTCGGATTGCTGCATTGGACATAAGCTATCCCGTTGACCATGCTTCTCCTGGCTCAGTCCCCACCACTGACACCTATGCCTGCCTAGCCCTGGCCGAAATCGCATGGCCCCTTCCAGCTTCACCCGCGCCAGCTACCTCGCTCAAATGTCTCAAGACACTCGTCCATCGCTTTCCTCCAGCGTCCTTTCCGTACATCCCCGGTCTCCTTGCCTTCCGAGAGCTCGGGCCATTGCTAAATCTGATCGACCAGTTGGAAACCCCACCGGATCTGCTCCTTTGTGACGGCCAAGGCATCGCTCATCCCGAGAAGTGCGGACTTGCGTCTCACCTGGGCGTATTGACGGGCATTCCCAGTGTCGGTTCAGCCAAGTCCTGGTTTGCCGGCTATCCACAGGACCAGCCCGTCTTGGAAATCGATGCGAGTAAAGGTGAAGAGAACGCCGCCGTCGAGCCGTCCTCAGCAGAGGAAGCCGAGATCAGACGACATCGGCGAAGACCAAGCTTCACCACCCTGCCCGCCGCCCGCGGCGCCCGGCTCACCCTCTACGACTCTGACAAGCCCGACTCGACCTCAAATGCGGTGGGTCACGTCTTGCGCTCTCAGACGGGGATCAACCCCATCTTTGTCTCGCCAGGGCACAAGATTGGCATCGAGCAAGCGACAGACTTGGTCCTTGCTCTGTGTACACAGTACAGACTGCCTGATCCGATTCGGTGGGCGGATCATGCGAGTCGCGAGGCGCTTCGTGTGCACCCCAGCGATCCTCACAAATAAAGACCAAATTTGCATGCTTGGATGGTTTAGATGGTACGGTGACTTGATTGATAAATCTGCTGTGAAAGGGGGTAGCTATGAACAAGACTTGTTGTGTGATAACTTAGGACTGGGCAGGGGACACAGGAGGATGGACATCGTATTTTCTGATCTCGAGAGCCCGCCAAAACACAAGATTTGAGTAGCGTAGCATGCACGCGGCAGGCCAGATCTACTTGCCGTAGGGGAAGATCTCGGGGCAGTCGCCCAGGCCACCATCGTTCGCGCCCTGGTAAAAGGTGCGCAGGTTAGCCCTGAGCGCCGTCCTGAGCGCACCCTTCGTAGTCGCAATCGGATACTGCGAGGGCACAGTCTCATTCACATGCTTGGTATAGATCCGGCACGTGCCCGCAAAGAACCCGGGGTCGTTGGGGTCGACGACGTAGTTGCCCTTGCCCTGGGTCCGGCCCGGCTTGATAAAGTGGCGCTGGGCCATGTAGAAGACGTCGGAGATGAGGTCGGGAATCCCGTGCTCGCCCTCGCGGCGGTGGAATTCTCTGGGAAACTTGTTCTTCTGGAAGAAGAGCCGGGCTGAGACGAGGTCGAGCTCCTCGGGCGTCTTGCGGCCATCGACGAAGAAGTGCAGCGGGAAGGCTGACTCGCCGTAGGCGGTGAAGTAGCGAGGCGTGGTAAAGTCGAACGAAGGGTTTCGCGCAATACTGTCTTGAATGCGAGCCCAGCGGATCTCGGCAGCAGCGGTAAGGTTGTACTTTCCGCCGCCGTACTTGTTCGACTTGTCAACGAAGACCTGGAACAGGGTCTCGTTGAAGCTAAAGTTGTCCCCAAAGGCGGCATCGCCTCGAGTGGTGGAGGCATCACCCTCGAAAAGGCCGTGGGTGTTCAGACCGCCCACTTGAGCAGGCTTGGCCGGGTCCTTGCCGGTAGCGCTCGACTTGCGGCCGATGGAGATCAGGTTGGTGAGCTGGTTACCGTCGACTACATGCGCGCCCCATGCCAGGAAGATGGCTAAGGGCCGGGCCATGTTGTATCCCTTCTGCACAGCCTGGACAATCGCCTGCGGGGTGACGATACCAGTTCGGTTGAGGTAGCCGTGGTTGGCCAGAGTGTTGAGACCGGGGCAAGGGCCACGGATGTCGTTGGGCCCAGGAGCCTTGTACGGGTGGGCCGAGTCGAACACCAGCTTGGACGAGGTGTCAGACTGGCCGGCAGGGGGAGGCAGAGCTCCGACGATGGCTTGACGAGCAACAATCTCGTTGATGGTCTCCTCGCTCAGGCCAGCGAGCGAGCGATGCTCCCAACCCTCGGCGAGCTGGGGAAAGGCATTGGCGGTGGTGAGGAGGGTGGCCAGCAGAGCTGTGGCTACGGGGAGACGCATGGCTGAATGATAGAAGAAGGTGGGGACGGAGGGGCAAGAGATGGACAAGGTCAGGGAGGGAGAGCAGGAGGGAGGGTCAGGATACTGCCGGAAGGCAGAAACAACTTTAGCTGTTGCGGGAAGCAGGCTGCCTATATAGCTGGTTGCATGATCGTCCCCATACCTGTGCTGTCTCACTCGGGGCAGGGAAAGTTCAGCACTCCCGAGATACGCTGGGATTAAGGGGATGTTCCAGTCAGGCATGATGTGCTGCAACGCTGAGCTTCAAAAATGTCCGCCGACAAACGGGACTGGCTTGGCTGGGCGAGATGTGCTTCCGAGCGGGGACGCATGAGATCTTGTTCACACACACAGAGTGGCCAGATGCCGACTGTGAGAAGAAGAAGGAAGCAAGCCGCTCGGAGCCGTGGTGTCCAAATGGACAAGTTGTCTGATGTGATGACAGGGACGAGCTGGGTTGCCCAGTCGTCGGCGGCTGCGGGTGGAGAGGGGGAAATGGAGATGGAGTGTCGTTGCCAGAAGGATGCAGACCTTGGGTG
Organism: Tilletia horrida; assembly: GCA_001006505.1. NCBI lineage: Eukaryota > Fungi > Basidiomycota > Exobasidiomycetes > Tilletiales > Tilletiaceae > Tilletia > Tilletia horrida. Next base: position 22,714 of record LAXH01000037.1, read on the forward strand.
GCGCTCCTCAATCAAGGGTTTCATCCAGGACAAGGCCAGTGAGCAGGTGCATGCAGAAGGCTTGGCAGTGGCTGTCTCTTTCCCCCCCACTCTCTGGGCCTGTCTTTGTCTTGCCCTGTTGCGGGGCTTCTTGTTGCTTCACTTCCGAGGAGGCGGGCCCAATCGCGCCAAAGCCAATGCTCAGCTGTTGGAGGGGGGCTTCTCTTGAGGGGCAGAAGGGGAAGGGAAGCTGAGAGGGATGTCCGATCATGAGTGCCCCGCCGTGCCGGGAGACGGGCTTGTGTAGGCAGGCCGAACAAGGAAGCGAACATCTGGTGTCAGGCTGCGTGGGAAACAAACACCTTTCCACGAGCTCAGATCAGGTGGAGAAGGTATGGGTGACTGGATTGCGAAACTGCTTGAGTAAACAGCCATGAACAGGAAAGATAACTTAGGCCCTAAGAGTTTGGAAAGAATTTTTCGAAGGGGCAAAGACATTCATCATGCTTTGGACCTCAGGAAGGCGTGAGGCAAGACGGGTGTGTTGTGTGATACATGAGGACAGCACAGGGGGGCAAGAGGGGGACCGCGTCACGCAAAGGAAGAAACGTGTGTAGGATCGTCCTTGTGATGGAGGGCCCGTCCGAGTGTTCCCATTCATCCATCTATTGGCCGTAAGGGAAGATCTCGGGGCAGCTGGACGAACCACCGTTGGTGGCGCCCTGGTAGAAGGTGCGGAGGTTAGCCTTGAGCGCCGTGCGGAGCGCGCCAGTAGTAGTGGCAACGGGGTACTGCGAGGGGACAGTGACGTTGACGTGCTTCTGGTAGATGAAGCAAGTGCCTGCGCTGAAACCGGGGTCGTTCTTGTTGACGACGTAGTTGCCCTTGCCCTGGTTGGCTCCGGGCTGGATGAAGTGGCGTCCGGCCATGTAGCCAATGTCGTTGGAGATGAGAGAGGTGGAGCCCTCGCCCGAGCGGCGGTAGAAGCCGTCGGGGAATCGGTTGGTCTGGAAGAAGGAGCGCGCAGTGGTCAGGTCGAGCGCGGCCGAGCTGTCGCGACCGTCGACGAAGAAGCGGATGGGGAAGGATGACTCGCCGTAGGCGGTGAAGTAGCGAGGGGTGGTGAAGTCAAAAGTGGGGTTGCGGGCGATGCTGTCCTGAATACGGGCCCAGCGGACCTCAGCGGCAGCGGTCAGGTTGTACTTTCCGCCTCCGTACTTGTTCGACTTGTCAACGAAGACCTGGAAGAGGGTCTCGTTGAAGCTAAAGTTGTCGCCAAAGTAGGCGTCACCCCGAGTGGTGGATGCATCACCCTCGAAGAGACCGTGGGTGTTCAGACCGCCGACCTGGGCAGGGCTGGGGGGATCGGTACCAGTCGAGCTCGACTTGCGGCCGATGGAGATCAGGTTGGTGAGCTGATTACCGTCAACGACGTGGGCTCCCCATGCCAGGAAGACGGCGAACGACTGGGCCATGTTGTAACCGGCCTGAACAGCGCGGACAATGTCCTGAGGAGTGACGATTCCGGATCGGTTGAGGTAGCCGTGGTTGGCGAGCGTGTTGAGACCGGGGCAGGGGCCACGGATGTCATTGGCGCCGGGAGCAATGTAAGGGTGGTTCGCATCGTTGACGAGCTTGGACGAGGTGTCAGACTGGCTGGCGGGGGCGGGTTGAGCACCGACAATGGCTTGACGGGCGACAATCTCGTTGATGGTCTCCTGGCTCAGGCCAGCGAGCGAGCGGTGCTCCCAACCCTCGGCGAGGTGAGGGAAGGCATTGGCGGTGGTGAGGAGGGTAACCAGGAAGGCGGAGGCGGCGGAGAGACGCATGGCTAGATGACACAGCAAGGGTGAACAAAAAGGTAAGAGAGAGAGAGAGGGGGTGACGCTGGAGAGGAGGAAGGGAGAGAGAGAGAGTCAAAGAGTCCTGCTGAAGGGAAAGGAGGATTTGTTAGCTGTCGAAGAAGGAAGCTATATAGGGGAATGCCTCAAGACGTGGTTCATTTGAAAAATGTTTGAGAGTCAGCGGAGACATTGGGTTCCAGCAGGGCTGCCAACACTGGCTCAGGTCGGCCAATTCCAGTCTAAGGAAGGGATGAAATGGGTTCGTGTAGCGAGATCTCCAGGAGTGGCGAGGTGCCAGGTTGCAGCTGGGAAGATTCCCAAGGGGGACCCGTTGCTGGAGGTGGCCCAAAAGTTTGGGTGCAGCCTCCGGAGTGGCGTCCAGGAAGTTATCGCAGTGACTCAGTGTCCGTGAAGAACGCGCGGGGTGCAGAGAAGCTTTTGACTGGATGGCTGGCTGCCTTGCTCCAGCTCCAGGCCGTTGATTCCCCCATGGACCCGCTGCATCGCCTCAAACCTTTTTGCTGTGGTCCAATCAAATGAACCCCAATTCCAATAATGCAGATGAGAGTGGTGGCCAGGCCAGAGCAAGGCAGCAGGTGTGTCTCTTCTCTCGCCAGTTTTCCAGGACGAGCTCTAACCAGCCAAAGGCCCGAACCGACTCGCCGTGTCAGCGAAGACGACACAAGTGAGGCGTTTCCTGTGCACTATGTAAGCTGCGCTCCCTGGCTCCCTGCGTGGCTGGAGCACAGACAACGGCACCACATCAGTCGAAGACCTCGACTGTTCTTGTTGACCCATTGAACAAATGGATGGCTGTCCCGTTAAGCAAAAACGGGTAGGAGGAGAGGGCGAACCACAAAAGCGAACTGGACCCTTTGTGCCTTTCCTCGTTTAAGCTTGGCCAGTCTGTGGTTTCCTCTTTGTGCCTGGTCTTGACCCCACTTTATGTATCTCTTGAAGTGGCCAAGCTCAACTCGACTCCATGGGTGTTGTCTCAAACTTCCCAGTCGGATGGTGCTGGGGCATTGTCAGGATATCTCGAAAGGGATGCTGCGCTCAGACAGAAGGACTTCAAGGCAAGAAGGTGTCGACTTGTCCCGCCACGTTCTTCTCTGGCGTGTCTCCTGCATGGAAAAGCTTGACAGGTCATCCATCTCCACATTAGGAAGCAAAGTTTGGGACTTTGGACTGTGATGACAGCGAGGAGGGGAAGGCGTGCGGCTGACTTTTCTCCCACAAACAAAGAGAGGCGGACCCGTCTGTTCCAGCAGTCAGACATCGGTGTCTTCCTTCTCCCTCTTCATTTCCCGCTTCCCGCAGCAGCTCCCTCGCCTCATCCTATGCTTGAGACGTGGCTGTCGCTCACCTCAAACTCTGCAAATTCGACATTGTGAGACGGAGAGAATTGGCGGGGAGTGAAGCGAGCCCTTGGGCAAAATTGTGCTCTTGGCACGGCTGGCTGAGATCTGACATCTCGGTGGGGTGATGGTTGACAATCGCCAGTTGCCACCCGACAATTCATCCGATAGTGGTGGGAAGATTGCATTCTGAACGTTCGAAACGAAAGTGTGTATATGGTATCCTGAGTTATAAGACAAGAGTAAGAAGAGAAGCTGGGAAAGGCGGCGAGGCCTGGCTCGCCTTAAAAATGATAAAGAAGATGGGAAAATTGCAGGTGTCAGAGTACCGATCTCGCCGTCCGGTCCTTCCAATAGTTCTCCTGTGCTCGGTCCAAGCCCAGCTTAGCAGTCTGATCAATGATCTCATTGATCTCCTCCGCTCTCTGAAGCGGCAGCGCATGGCCCGAGTCCTTGAGCTTGACAAACCGCGCCCGATGGAGATGCGCAGCCAGATGGTCCGAGTTCTTCGGGTTGACCAGGTGGTCCTGGTCGCCCGTGATAATCGTGATTGAGGGAATCTCCATGTTGATCCGGTCCAGCTCAGATGCGCTCACCCCGTGCGTGAACACGGCCGTGATCTGGCGCAGCACGCCGTCGGGTGGCGCATGGCGCGAGTAGCGGAAGCGGAAGATGAACATCTCGCGCAGACACTCGCGCCGCGAGCGATGTTGGGGGTCGTCTGGGTGCGCCTCGTCGAGCCATGCGTCTGGGAAGAGGAGCTCGATCATGGCGTCCAGGTGCTGACGGGGTGATTTTGTCCGCAGTATCGATGACACGATTACATCTGTGAAGGCGGCGACGCCCTTGAACTAAGAAAGAAGATGAAAGGAAGGGATTGTCAGCTTCTTGAATCGTGCCAAGGAGTTAAGAGAGAGATAACGAACCGGTGGCATGCCCGTGGTGATCGACTTGCTTCCCAGGTTCTGGCCGCTCGTCGTGGAAATGAGAGTGATGCTAGCAAAGTGCTGAGGCGTCATCTTGGCCAGCTCGAGCGTGACCATGCCGCCCATGCTGACTCCGATCAGGTGGACCTGTCTGGGCTCATCGAGCCAGCGCAGCGCCTGGAGCAGGCTGAGCAAGTCGTACGCCATGTCCGAGGTGCGGTAGCGGCCCTTGGGCACGTCGCTGCTCCCGAACCCGCGCTGGTCGTAGACGAGAGTCGAGTACTTGTCCGTGTTCCCGTTGGTGGCATGGCTGAAGTGCTCCACCTGGGCGAGCCAGCCCGCGCAGCTCGTCGCCAGTCCTGTTTGAGAGAATGCAAAAGGTGGTCAGCACAGAAGGGGACCCAGCCGCCGACGCATTTCCCAAGAAGTGAACTCAACCCATCAGGAAGACGAGCTTGACGGGACCCTTGCCGTGCACCTCGTAGTACATCTTGAACGGCTTCGAGTGGCTGCATTTCGGGTGGACGGGTACGACATGCTTGCCGATGTGGGTGGCAGTGGCCGGGTTGAAGACGGACGGGTCGAGCTCCTCGTTGTTGGGGCCCCTGCGCTGGCTCGGCTTGCGTCCGCCCTGGAGCTGGAACGCACCCTTTTGCTGGAGGAGGTCGTGCGGAGCTCCCGCGTATGCTGCGCCCACGGGAAGGAAGGCTGCGGTCACGGCCGCGTCGCGCTGGATCGCCTCAGTCGCAGTCATGGCGGGTACATGGACGAAGGTGTGTGTGTGTGGTCACTGCCCGCTCCTTCCAAAACGTCCAGTCTTGAACCGGACCTTGCGAGATGAGACGAACCAATGTGGAGAAGGGATGAGCCTCACCGGGCCCGCCGATCTTTTTTTTCCCGAGGTACCGAGCTGGGGACCGAGATCGCGATCTTCCAGTTTGGCACTCAGCAGCCAAACTTTGGAAGGCCAGCAGTGAGTCCCGTCGCAATCGCGCCTTGCATACATCTCTTGAACGACTTACATGCTCTTTCTTAATTCTTCCAGCTTCTTCTGCGGAAATGCCGATTCCGATTCCGAATGCTGACGCTACTCACTACTGCACCCGCCTGCAGCGCTCAGTGAGATGAGGGAAGCCCCCGGATTTGTCGGGAAAGTAGAGAAGACCGGTCGGTCTCTTTTCAGACCCCTGCGAGGAAACTCCGTTCGATCGCGGAAGCAGGGGTCTTGTCACGGTGGGAAACTTCTTGGAAGACGTCAGTACACAGAGTCTGCAGGCCCCCCCTCCCTTCGACAGGAGCCACCTTTTTTACTCAGCAGGATCGGGAGCAGAGACCAACAGTAAGCTTCACGCGCGAAATTGAGACGTCGACCAATCCAGACAGGTTTGCTCACATAAATTGGAAGCAGAGCGACTGGACCCCAATCTTCTTCCCCACCACCACCACACCGCTCTCTGGGGGCCATACTTCTTCATCCCTTCTTCCCCATCTCCTCCTCTACTCCTTCACTCCCTGCTTCCCCCCCCCTTTCTCCCCGCCTCTCTTCTCCAGACACCGCACCGAGCAAGGTACCGTTTCGCCAATATGTCTACCTGGCGCGACACCCTCACCATCGAGACGATGGACAAGGAGAGGGCCAACCCTCCCTTCGACGTCCGCGCGCTCTCCATTTCCATGCATGGAACAGAACGCGACCTCCAGTTGAAGGAGAAGTTCATGATCGAGTTGGCACGCGACCCGATCTATAGCACTAAGGGTTGGCACGACATGTCAAAAGATGAAATTCGAGAAAGAACGATGCAGAAAATCGCCTCCCTCGTGCACTACGTCATGAACGAGACAGTCGACGTCTTCACCAAGCGCATGGAGCTCATCGGCATGCACGACCCTGGTTTCTGGACACGTTTTGGTGTCCATTATGGTCTCTTCTTGGGTGTGAGTGAGGTTTTTCGCCAAACCGGTGGAACCCACCTCGCAGACAGACGACGTTGCTGACGCTCTCCTTTAACACGCAGGCGATCCGTGGTAGCGCCACCGCGAACCAGTTCTCGTACTGGATGGAGAAGGGCGTCATTTCCTGCCAGGGAATGTACGGCTGCTTCGGTATGACTGAGCTGGGTGCGTGTCTCGTTGCTTCCTTATCAGTGCGCGATGGAGAAGCTGACCCACATCCCAATTTCCGTCTGCAGCTCACGGGTCCAACGTTGCCGGTCTCGAGACTACCGCCACCTTCGACGAGAAGACCGACCAGTTCGTGGTCCACACCCCAAACCTTGGAGCCACCAAGTGGTGGATCGGAGGTGCCGCTCAGTCGGCGACCCACTGCTCCGTCTTTGCCCAGCTCATCGTCAATGGCAAGAAGTACGGCACCAAGACCTTCATTGTGCCGCTGCGTGATCCCAAGACCTACCAGCTCCTGCCCGGTATCAACATCGGTGACATCGGAAAGAAGATGGGTCGTGACGGTATCGACAACGGTTTCATCCAATTCACAAACGTCCGCATTCCTCGCGCGTACATGCTCATGAAGCACACCCAGGTCACACGCGAGGGTGAGGTACGAGAGCCCCCGCTTCAGCAGTGAGTGATTTTCGGCGAGTCTCGATCTGTGACGCCAGCACTGAACCCGTTGAAAACTTTTTCTGCAGACTCACATACGGTGCCCTGCTCCAAGGCCGAACCGCCATGGTTGCGGACGCCGCCAACACGTCCAAGAAGGCCCTGACCATCGCCGTTCGATACGCCGCCGTACGAAGACAATTCAAGTCTACACCCGAGGCCACCCTCGAAACACAAATTCTCGACTACCCGATTCACCAACGTCGTCTCATGCCTCTGCTCGCCCAGGCCACCGCCTTTGGCTTTACAGCGCTCGAGATGACCCGGCTGTTCGAGGAGACCTCGACCGCGCTTGAGGCTCTCGAGCCCGGTGACCCAAACCTTGAGAAGACTATTGAGATGCTCAAGGAGACTCACGCGACCTCGGCCGGTCTCAAGGCGTTCTGCACTTGGGGAACGCTCGAGGCTATTGACAAATGCCGACAGGCTTGCGGTGGACACGGTTACTCGTCATACAACGGCTTCCCTTCGATGTACGCTGACTTTGCAGTGCACTGGTGAGTCTCTTTCACGTGCTTGACGCGTTGTGCAAGGTTTTGTAACAGTCTCATTTTTGTTCACGCGTATCATTTCATCTCACAGCACATGGGAGGGTGACAACACTATTCTCGCCCTGCAGTCTGGTCGTGCCCTGATCAGCTCATTCTTGGACGCGAAGACGAAGGGCAAGAAGTTCTCCTCCGCCACCTCGTACATGAACGACATTGACACCGTCCTGGCTGCCAAGTGCAACGGCGAGAAGGACCTAGACTCGCTCGAGGGAATCGAGGCCGGCTGGGGCACTGTCGCTGCGCACGCGGTCAAGAAGGCTGCTGAGGACTACGAGAAGCTGATCAACGCGGGCAAGAACCGTGACGAGGCGTTCGAGGCGTGCTCGCAGGTCCGCTTCGTCGCTGCGTCGGTACACTCGAGCGGGTACATCTTCCGCCAGTTCAAGCAGGCCGTCGAGCGTCTGCCTGCCGATGCCAAGGACGGTGTCCGGGCCAACCTCGAGATTGTGGCCAAGCTATACGGTCTGTGGCAGATGGAGGAGAAGGCTGCCTTCTTCCTGCGCTCGGGCTGGCTCAGCCCACAACAGCTCGACCTGGTCCAGGCCCGGGTCAGCGACGCGTGCGCGGCGGTGCGCAAGTTTGCGATCCCGCTCATTGACGCCTTTGCGATTTCGGACCACATCATCAACTCGCCGATTGGAGTCAAGTCGGGTGACATCTACCGCGAGTACTTCGGAGCGGTACGGAGAGCGAACCCTCAAAATAAGGAGCACCCGTACTTTGAGCGGGTCATCAAGCCGTTCCTGTTCCGCTCGCCACCTGAGATGGAGGACTTTGACGACATGGGAGTCGATGATGATATCGAGGAGATCCGGGAGGAGCTGGAGGAGGCTGAGAAGGAGCGAGCAGAGGCTGCCAAGGCCAACGCTGCCAAGAAGGCGACCGTGGAGTAAACAAATTTGCCTCTACGCCACCCAGATTTCCCCCCCTCCTTCACCCAACCCCGGGTCCTGTTCACGCTCCCAGGCTCGAGCCAGTTCTTCAATGGAAATACCAAAGTCGCAATTCACTCTCACAACCATACAAAAATCCACCATACACACACCACACACACTCCACATACCACCCGACCATGGCTGTAATTGACTGGGGCCTGGTTCGGAACGGCAATCACCAGAAGTATCGGTAATGCTTTCTTCGCAACGACAAAAAAAAAGATCTTGGGCACTCACCACTCCTACCTCGACACCTCCAACACCGGCAACTGGGGCAACTTTACCATCGTCGCATCCTCGTGCCGTTCCCCCCTCTCGGTCCCATACTGGACCGGTAGTTGGATACGATACGACTGAGCGGGCGATGCCGTTGTTGCTCAGGGAACAATAACGTGTCAGACGCGACAATCTGACCTATCCCCATCCATCATCCTCTCCCCCTCTAGCTAGCAGGGCTAAGTCTTGTCCTGCTCCTCTTTCATTGTTGTTCCTCCTCTTCTTCCTTTACTACTACTTATGGCCATCAGCTTTCCTATTTTTTTTTTTTT
>LAXH01000037.1:34468-52425 GCA_001006505.1 Tilletia horrida
CCCATTTGTTCCCTGTCCAGAATCACAGCACGTGTCTCGTCTGCGTTCCGCGTCTCAAGAAGGCCATGACCCGAGTTGTTTCTCTCCTCTCCGACAAGTGGATGGTCAACAATCCCTGCAGTATTGGTCCATCTTGTCTTTCGCAGCATTCAGAGACACCGAAGCAACAGGAGAACTCAGATGACCTTTTCTCTTGTCCTCACGTCGTCAATTTTTTTCGACCTCCCATTCGGTGTGTCCGTTCTCAAAAGTCCTCCTTCATACAGCACACAAGGGGCGATGAAATCTGGATGATGGTTGGGGATTTGCGTGGGCTAGATGTAGATTTCTGGATGCAAACCAAGGAAGTTGGGCAGTCGCTGGTGTACTCTGCGACGAGCGGCACTGTGACAGGTGGATGTGATCGCTTATGCGGTCCACAGTTTGGAGATAACTTCGGTGAATCCTGAGAATGGAAAGAGACAAGGACCGGATGTCAGTGTCGAGCGAAGGACAGTAGGAAACATTCCGGAACAGTCTAGACTTACCGACGTCGTCTGTACAGTAAAACGAACCGGCAGAGACGAGAAGAGCAGGGGGAGAATGTCAGTGTTTCATCACTGCTGAGGGTTTCAGATGTGTCTACCTACTTGTCTGGAACTCTGTAGCGGAGGAACAAGAAATTGCAGATGAGGTCAGACATCCGTCTTCATGGTGATATACATTCAGGAGGTAGAGAGACTCACCGTAGATGCCGACAAGAGTACCGACAGTGGCCGCTCGTAGAACCCAAGCTCCAATAGGACCAGCGATGGGGTACTTGCGCTTGTGGAGGTAGTCTTGCAGGCAGGCGTCGAAGCCGATGTGAGAGTGCACAACAAGGGTCAAGGCCAGAGCTCCGTCGAGGATGCCCGACGCTCCGTGCTTGACGGCGCCTGCTGCGATCAAGGGGACGAGACCGATGGAGAGCGAGCGCTCGAGAGTCCAGTGGTAAGAGCCGTGCGAGGGCGATGGTGGGGGGAACTTGGTGGGCTCGTTGACGGTGCCCTCGATGTACGCTGTGTGGTGATGCAGAACAACAACTTCAGCAACCGAGGAAGTATCAAGGACGATGTCTCAGCATTTAAGTGAGAAGACTCACACTTGGTAGCGTTACCGGCGACGGCTGCCTGCTCGGTGCGGGTGGATCGGAGCTGGGCGAGAGCGCTGCTGTGGAAAGCGGTCCGGGCAGGCGCCGAGAAGACGGCCGGGCGCGCAATGGAGGCGCGGAGCAGAGCACCGCGGGTCATAGAAGGGAGAGCCATCGCGAAGCTGAGGAGCGTTGCTAAAGAGAGTCGGGGGTCGTGCGGAGGTCGGCGAAAGGATCGACGGGATTGACCCTGGCGAGGAAGGTGAGTGAGTGAGTGAGCGAGTGAGTAAGCTGCTGGGCCCACACGGTGATTGGCTGAGAAGCGGAGGAAAGGTGGAATGCGGAGAAGGCGGCCGTAGCTCTACTCGGCCGAGATGAGTCAGCACGTGACCTATTATCCGATCGGCGACCTTCCAAGTGGCTCAGCTCCATGCATAACGCTGAGCAGGGCCATCCTTGCATGCAAGTCGCATTCAGCATCGAGCATACAATCGACGTCTTCTCCTTTGCACGCACAACGCATTTCACGCAAGAGTCGGCAGTGGCAGCGTCCCAGATGGAATCAGCCTACGGCACAGCCTCGCCATTCCACAACGCCAACTCATCCAGCTCGAGCTCGTCAACCTCGAACAACTTCCTCGCCGCCCAACAACAGCATCGATACCGAGCCTCACCCACTGGAATGAGCGCACCAACACAACAGTACAACTCATCCCAAGATGGAAGTCACAACGGGAATAGCAGGGATGCAATCGGCAGAGGGACCGTGCATGATCCATATGGGCTAGATTACAATGGCGGAGGTGGATCTGGAGGAGGAGGAGGGGCCGGAGGCTTGGGAGGGCTGCCCATGCCAGCTACGGCAGCATCTCAGTCGGGCTGGGGAGCAGGCTTCGCAAGGTGAGATCGAGCAGCTGGTATCATCTTGCGCAGTGAAAGAGAAAACTGAATGTATGCGTCTGAACCGAACCACTCCAGACCTGCACGATCGCACTACTTTCTCTCCCGCTCCGAAATCGTCAAGGGTGTCGCCAACCGATTTGTACACTCGACAGCGTATCTCTACTTCTACGGCGGCATGGCCGTCGCATCTCTGCTGACGGTTGTGCTCAGCTTAATACAGGACTGTCCAGGCACTCTCTTCTACTCGCTGGAGCTCGCCATCAATGTCCTCCTCATCGCGGAGGTCGGAGTCCGACTGTTCGCATTTGGCAAAGTAAGCTCTTCACTACACATGCGCAATCTGCGCCTGCTCCTCATGACTGATCACTCTCGCTTTTCATCTGCAGCAATTTTGGAAATCGACGTTCAACATCATCGATCTCTGTCTCGTCATCTTCTGCGCCATCACCCTCCTCGTCATCTTCTTCTCCCATGACTGCTCGCCCGAGAGACGGAGTGGAGGCGGCGGCCGCTACGGCACGGGCTTTGATGGCGATCAAGACGACTACCAACACCACGGAGATTCTGGCGGGCGAGGCGGTCGATCCGAGGAGCTGCTCGACTCGGTCCTGCTCATCATCCGAAATGCGATGCAGTGTTTCCGGCTCGTGTCCGTCGTGCGAAGATCGAGACAGAATGTCAATTCTCGAGTCGCGAACATTGATCTGTCGTCAGCACAAGCGGCGAGGGGGGCCGATGCAGACTTGTACGGGTATGACTACGGCTCTGGTGGAGTCGATGGCGATCAGCCGTATGGCACTGCTCGGGCAGGAGGGCGACCGGGCGGGATCGGAGGCGGAGGAAGTCTGGCTGCGCAAGCAGCACGATTCAGCCTCGACATCGACCTCCAGGACGAAGGCGCGCTCGCGAGAGAACGCATGGCAGATGGTGGAGATCCAGCCGAGCGCAAGAGGAGGGCCGAACGGGAGCGTTGGAGAACAGGCTCGGGTGACCACAAGGCGGCGGATGAGCACCGGGCTCTGTTCGATGCCAATGAAGATGACGATGATGACGATGAGGAACTGTGAGCGGACCTTCTTCGCGACCTCACCGGAGGTTGTTGAGCGGGCGGTAAAAGGGTCGCAACCTCATCTTCCTGAGCACGCACGAAACGGGCACATGTATCATACGCGTTTTGCACTCCAGTGCGACAAATCATGATGGAACAGCGCAGCACAGCCTCCTGGCAGATTCTTGTTCGCAGAAGATCAAATCGGTGAGCATAGCTTTCCAACGCGGGCGTTGACCAATGAAGGAGATTGCGTTCGATCCAGCACAAGATGGCTCTAACCCGGCACATGCTCAGACACACGTACTGTATGACGGTCGCCGCTCGAGCTGTACGCTAACATTATCATGCACATTTTGCAGCTGAGAACTGAAGGCAACTCGTTGTTACAGAGCAGAGCCTTCGACAGGTGAAGCGATCCGTGCACTCCGGTAATACGATTCGGGCGATTTCGACTGACCTCTGACGACTTACCATCTTGGGCGTGCGTGTAGCACGCACCTCTTTTCCGCAGGAATCTCATTTCCCCTAGCAGTTTACGCCCATGATCCCGAGCGCAGATGAGAATCTCATCTCCTGTCGAGGATCGCAGCATGGCTTCAAGCTGCCAAGGATCATTTCGGGGAATACAGGAGGCCGTCATGGCAGGACCGACACGATCACCAGATGAAAGAATGCAGCGGCTCAAAATACGTAAGTGAGGGGCCCTCAGAAGCCTGCAGATGCGAATGCTACCGGCAACCGTTCGGGCATGGTGACCTCGGGCTGAGATTGGTTGTGGTCAGCAGCAACGCGAGAGAAAACTCTGACGTATTTTTCTCTCATCGTGTCTCCACCGCTGTGCAAGGACTGCGGCATTTCCCATTTCCAGGCTTCCTTACACGTGAAGAGCTATTAAAAGGCGGCCTGAAGCTGACCAAGTCCAAAATCCTTTCTGTACTCATCCTTTTCCTTCTCGCTTTTGAATTCCAGACAGATCTTGGCTCGTGTATCTCGACGGCGCATCCTTCGTCACACACCTTCATTGTCCCCTTTCTGTTTCTCGCGTCACGATCTCTCACATGCCGACACCTATCACGCCATCTCGCAGAACCTCGTCCGACGACAAGCATTCGGAAAGAGCTCTACCTGGAGCAATGCCAACCGCCGCTTCTCCATCGGTTGCCTCCTCTCGGCCATCTCCCACGGCTTCCACCAGAACGTCCATCTCTGATCCCTGCTGCTATCCTCCGCGCACTTCTTCATCATCAGCAACTCGAATTTCACAAGATGGACCTCCACCACCAACCATGACGTCCATGCTCAACGGCTTCAAGACGGCCGTGTCCTCCGAGACCGATCTCTTACAAGCTAAGCAGCTCAAGATTATCCAGGAGATGGAGGAGCAGGCGCGCGAGCTCGCGGCCAAGGCAAAAGTGGTGCGCATGTGGCAGAAGAGGCTGGAAGAGGCTGCGCTGGAAGCAAAGGAGACGGCGGATCGGTGGCAGCTGTCCAGTCGAGAGCTGAGTCGGACTGCCGGTGGTGAGTTTTTTTTTGCTGTGCATCATGTACCCACACAGGAAAAAGATGCGAAGAGGTCCTCGACTTGTTTCTGACACTTGCATCATTCTGTCACGACTGTGCCCCTGTTCTCACTCACAGAGCAAGCCATTGCCATTCTGAAGCCGGTTGATGCGGAGGAGATGCTCAGAGAGGCCGCTGCTGTGGAGAAGCGCAAGGCGATCTCTGCCGACGACCGATCGGATGTCTCTGCCAGTTCTTCAACAATGCGACGGTCAGCGGCCACCCGCTTGCTCAAGATACCCAACGTGCTCAAAGCCCTGACCGGCTAGAGTCGACTCATCTTGCCGATACGCTGATTCCCACTCCTTTGCCCCCTTCTCGCTCGTCATCACATTACCAACGCACATCACATCATACAGATCTACATTCATTCCAGTCATCTAGACGGCTTCACCCAGACGGACGTCATCAATAGTGGTATAGTCCTCCCACAGGCCCGGGGCGTGTGTATCCTCTAACAAATCTAACACCTGTATATAAGCTGTTCGCTCCGTGCCATCCACGCTCACTTGTTCCGCAACCGCACCGAGATCTTGTGGCCAATCACTTGCCTCCTGGCAAGCCTTGGTACATCCGTCCCGTGAAGCGCTTCCACAGCTTCTTGTCTGATGCAAGCCTTCTCGCGAGCTCCATCATGGGCTCGACGGTGAGTGACTCCATGGAGTAGTCCGTCATGTGCTTGATGGCTTTCGGGAGTCGAAGCTTGGCCGATGAATGCACGTCGGGCCCTGCCGCGTTGTCGCTGGCTCGCCGTAAGCGAGAGAGACTCTTGGCCAAGGGCCTCGGGGATGATCCTTGCTGGAAATATCTGGGTGGCTCGACTCCGATCCGAGATAACTGACGATCCAAAAGATGTTTCGGCACAGGCGTATGCGAACCTCTTCCTTCCCTGTCCTTGTTTTCCATCTCTGAGAGGTAAGGACTCCACAGCGTCTCAGGCTCATACGTAGCATACTCCAATGCAAACTCGATCTTGCCCTTTCTCTTCTCTGCAGCCGTTGCGTTCGCCCACTCTTCGTTGGCTCGATCGAGATCGAGGACCCACTGGCTGTAGCCGAGCATGCTCAGATACGTGTTCGTCCGTGCTGGCGAGTCTGGAGACGCATATCGGGGCAGCTTCTTCTGGTGGTGCTTCTTCTTCTTGTGCTTTCTGTGCCGGCGCCGATGAGACCGGCCCTTGGTGCGGATGTCGTCCTCGACGAGATTTTCGTCCTCCTCGTCATCATCCTCATCGGTGTCAGTGTCATTGATAAGCGCTCGATAGCTGAGATCCGCTTGCGCTTGCGAAGGGGTATATTTGGCATCCTTGGTAGTGTTGTAAGTGAATACGCGAATCGTGGGCAAGAAGGTAGGAACGATGGAAGGTGCCGCAAAATAGGCGTGATAATAATCCAGATTGGCGCGATTCCGTCCTGGTAGGGTGGCATAATCCGCCTGTAGATCGTCGGCAAGAGAGGTTACATGGACTTTGTGGTGCTTAGACGTCCCAACTACTTGCGTCTCCGCGCTCGCATCAGTGGTGACATTGAAGCTGGAGACCGCCTCCTCGTCTTCTTGGACAAAGAATCTGACCAGAACAAGAAACAGCATCAGTATCCTTTCCGGTGCAGCTCTTGGGTAATCCCCACTCACGCATCGACGTTCATGTGTCCGAAATGCTGTCCTACAACGGTGTCTTGATAGCGCAGAACAATATCTGTATAACGCTCGTAGCAGAGCGGGAAATAATTTCCTGCCGTAGGAGGAACGTGGCCCATGATGTGCACCTGCATGCTCCTCGAACGGAACAGTGAGAGCTGAACCTCCATCCAATCCTGAAAGCATTCATCCTGTCAGCTTCGTTCGTTGCAGTTGCATAGGCCGATTCGAGGTAACTCACCAGCATCACTGTGCCCACATCTCTGTCCTTCTCCGCCGAGCCCTTCTTGCTCTTGACACAGCCGTCGACGACCTTGTTCGAATCGTACATATAAATAGTGTTGAGACTCAGCACCGCGAGCTCGTTTGGGATGACCTCTTTCGCAAAGTAGGCGCCACGCTGGAAGTTGTGTTGTTCAAACTCGGGTATGTGTTTGGCCCATATGTTGGACAGCTCGCGGGTGATGGGCGAGGGTCCTGGCCACATGAGATTGTGTGGAAAGATGTCGTTGTTCCCCACGCAAGGCACGATGGGCACACCTGGAAAGTGAGACTCGATCTGGTCCATGGCCCATCGGTTGGACTCGTAGATCTCGGGGAGGGTGCGCGGGTAGTGTGATGCGTCGACGTCGTGTCTGGCCAAGTCGCCTGTGACCAGGATGAAGTCAAAGCCGAGTCCGTCTTCTTCATCTTGCAGCAGCAGCTGGTGCTGCTGCCCTGGTATGTCCTGGGTGCTTCTGCTGGTGCTCCCCGATTGAGACAGCCAGTTGTCTGCGACCCACTGGAGCGAGGCAGAGACGAGCGCAGGTGGGCTGTCGCATGCGCTCCCTGGCGCTCCAAAGTGACCTGCTCTCTTCTTGCCGTGCTTTCCCTTGTGCTTCTTCTTCTTTTTGCTGCTGAACGCCGGCGACCAAAGACGAGTAGGTAGCCAGTGTTCCACCGCCTGGACCATCAGCGCGGGCACGAGGTTGGAGACGGAGGATGCGCCGGGCAGGGCGGATGACAGAGAGGACTTGGGAGGGAACTTGCCGCCGTGTCGCTTTTTGTCCTTCTTACGACTGACGTGACATGAATGCGAGATCTTGGCTCCCTCGAAGTAGTCTGAGCTCCATGTCACACACATTACGCACTCGTCAGTCCATGCTCGCGCATTGTGTGTGGCCAGCTTGAAGACAGAGTGTACTCACGAGCATCAGGATGCAGATCTGTGATATGGAGGAACTTGCCGTATTGTCCTGGTCTGGCCGAGGACGACACTGCCCTGGTCGATCCCTCCCTGAACGGCGACGACGATGAGGAAGACGATGCCGACGCTGGCAGAGACGAGCCCACAGACGGGGACGCTGAGGCTGCGACCAAGACAGTGACCGCAGTAAGCAATGCACCTCGCATTCTCTTAGTCTCTCTCTCCCTCCTTTTTCCTCCTTGCTATGTGTTAAGACTGAGTGATGATGGACGAGGTCATCGTCAGTGCGCGCTGAAAAATCTCAGTGCTCGCCAGTTTCGCCGCCAGAGCTCAGTCAAAGTCTCGTTCTACTCGATGACAGTCACGACACGATGGATAGTACAGACACGGTGCTGGATGGCATTAGCTTAGCTTGAGCTGGACAAGGGTCTGTTCATTTGCACTGTGATGGAATACTGATTGGCCATTCTGACAGCGCAGCGCAAACAGAAGAAGATCAGCTCTGCGTCGCTGTGAATGCCTCGTTCAGTACCGTGAACACGGCAGATGCCACCATGCGCTGCTCAAGTGTGATGTCCTTCTTGCTCGACAGCTGTCGGTCGACCAAAGCAAAGAGCGTCAGCATGCATTAATTTATGGCCAGGTATAGAATGAAGCTCAGGCTCACCTTGTCCGGATGCAGCTTGGCAATCGCCCGCGTGTACGCCTTCTTCACCTGCACATCCGTAATGACCTCGTGCATCCCAATCTTCTTCCACCCAAACTCTGGCCAGACCACCACATCCGACACACTCGCCAGCAACGCTCGGATGTTGTTCTCCTTGCCCGTCTTCCATCCGACGATCGAAGCGTCGACCGAGTCCTTGAGAGCCAGCTTGGACGCTTCTTCCGCCGCTTGTTGCGCGGCTTCTTGACGCACACGAGCCACGCCCGCTCCGTCCCGTGCTGCTGCATTCGAGGGAGTCGGTCTCCTCGTTGTCGTCGCTGGCGCTTTCTTTTTCTTTCCACCTCCAATCATATCCTCACACCGGCCCAGTCCTTCCTTGGCGCTTCTCATATTGCCAACTCCATTCTTGCTGCCTTCCTCCTTCTCGAACTGCAACAGCGCATCCCATCCAGACTTGGCAGATAGCCAGCGCTCCATCATCTCGCATGCCTGCGCACGGCGCAACACCGCCTTTGACCATGCATCTCGCAAGTTCACCTCTGCCGCCAGCTCGTCCGGCAGCGGCGTCTCCTCCCGAGGTCGGTAGATCTTGATATTGTTGTTCGCCGAAGAGGAGGACGACGCCTTGGTGGGTGGCACAATGATCGCCAGGACCGCATCGCAGTCTCTCATCGCAGGACCCGCCTCACCATTCTTCAGTCGGGCTTGCGCGCGATTGTTGAGGAGCACGACTCGTCTCAGTGAACCATCCTCGAGCGAATCGAGCGCCTTGGTGTAGTGCGACTCTGCTTCGGCATAGTTGCCTCGCTTGAACGCTTCGTTGCCCGCCTGCTTTGCAGCCGAAGCTGCAGAGATAGCCCGCGCACTATCAGAGACAATGTTTCGTGGCACTTGGATCGGGGCTTCCGCTCGTTGGACGCGTACTGGTGCCGCGGTGTTGTTGGGGCGGCGCAAAGGCCTGGTAGAGGCAGCAGGAGCGGGAGCTGGGGATCCAGAGCCATTCCGGTCTGAAGCCGCTGGAACACGGGCTGCGCTTCTGGGCACCTGACGATCAGCCTCTTCTGGTCTTTCCACCTCGCCGTCGTCTTCGTCACGGAACAGGCTAGTGCCTGCAGCAGGGACCGCGTCTCTTTGGGGCTTCTCCTCCTCCTCGACTCGTTGGCGCGGCACTCCATATCGATTCCGGGAAACCCTGGGGGCGCTGGGCTCCGATCCGCGCAGGACGTCGTCATCGGTTCTTCTTCGTGATGAATCATCAGGATGTCTCGGCAGAACACCGTCATCGCCCTCTTCACCTCCGTCCCTGAATCGTTCCACAGGCTCACGTGGCCGGGCTCCTGGCTCACCACGACGTGCGCCTGCGGGCGATCGAGACTGAGGAGTAGGAGTGTCCGTCTTCCTTCCACTCGGAGATGCCGTGCCGCTCGGAGTACCAAAGCCAAACCTTCGCCCTAACGCACCAAACAGCTCTCCTGCATTGTTGGTGGGGCCTCCGTCTCCTCCTGCGTTGTTGCCGCCGAACAAATTCGCGGCCATGCTCTCCGCGTTGGCAAAGAGGGACGATGCAGTCGCGGCAAAGGCAGTGGCTGCGTTGGCTGCGGCCGAACTCGCATCGCCATTTCCACTGCTCCCGTTCGAGCTCTTGCCTTCTCGTGGTCTGCGCCTACTGTTCACAGCCGGCGAATCGCGCCCTCCTCCACCACCCAGGATGGCCTCGTCTCTCTCACGCACCGCTTTCTCTTCGTCTTCGAAAGATGCGAAATCTCGGCGCGACTGCTGTTGTTGTGGTGGAGGTGGAGCTCTGCGCGACGAGGACGCGGGTCCGCCCCTCCGTCTCTGACCTTCGTGTCTGTCCACATCTTCTGGGCCCTCATGCTCGTCCTCTTCTTCACTGCGGTCTCGCTGCTGCTTCCGAGAGCCGTCCTGATAGCGCTTGCGCCCTCCATCGACTGGACTGGGCACGCGAGAGCTGTTGGAGGAGCCTCCGTCCGCCGTCCGGCTCGAAGGCGAGGACGCGCGGAGACGATCGACCGAGTTAGAATTGGGAGAAGGTGATGTTTTTGGCTGGACGGGCTTTCCTAGTGCGCCGAGGAAGTCGTCTTCATCGTCATTGACACTCTCTGGTTGGACGGAGAGATTGGGCACAGCAGCAGATGTCTGCGTCCGAGATGGCAGGTCATCGTTAAATGCGTCAAAATCAAACGGATCTTTGGAAGCCGAGGTAGGCTGCGCAGACTTCCGAGCCTGAGGCGCATCAGTTGCATCTTCATTCTCGTCCAGGAAGGAAAAGATGTCTTTGTTGGGCTTGGCCATTTGTGGTGCCCGTTGGGAAGCAGGGGCCGCCGGAGCTCGGGCAGGTATCGGAGGAGGTTGAGACGCGCTTGTTGTTGAGCTGCCGAGGGCATCGAAGTCCCAAAGATGCGCATCTGAGCTTCCGTTCGAGCTGCTGTTGATTTTGGAAGCCGCAGATGCTGCTGCTACTGCTGAGGCCATGGAAGTAGCTCCCAGAGGTTTTGCGGTGATTGATGAAGATGACCCAAAGTTGACGAGATCTGAAAAGCTGGCTGATGACTTGGAAGAGGAGGACTGTTTCTGCTGTTTCTGTTGAGATAGGAGCGTGGGAGTGTGAGTGCGCGAGGTGACAGAGGAGTTGGAGGCAGGCATGGAGCGAGTGAGAGCGTCGAAGTTGTAGCTGGACATGGTTGCGGAGGAAGTTGACGTGTTGGACTGCTGCTGTTGCTGCTGAGCGAGCGTCAGCATCGGCTGCTGCTGCTTAGCCTTGCTGCCTTTGCTGCCCCAGTCGAGATCGAGCAGGTCGTCCATGCTGTCGGATTTGTGTTGTTGCCGTTTGGGAGGGGTGATGGTTGTTGAGAAGAAGGGAGGAGCTGAGAATGTTGGGATGTTCCAAGGTGTTGATGTGGAAGACGACGACGATCATCGTCATTCTCAACGACATAGCATCACAACCATGGCTCAAGTCCAAGTAGATCCCACTGAAGACACAGAGTTGTGAGTGCGCTCTCCTCACTCCGATCGCAGTGTCTAGCATACTCACCGTCCTCATCTGCTGCTTGCTCAGTCACGATGCTCTACGCAGGCATGGTATCATCCCGCCCAAACCGCCATCTCGCTCTCCTTCGCCCGACCTACCTTCTGCCTCCGAGCGCAGAACAGACACATTACACTCTCTCCCACAATCCCAGATCGATGCTCTGCTGGAAGGCGAGACTGTCCGACGTACGGACCGGACAACGCTCAAAGACGATGATGACGACGATGCGCTCCTCAAGCTCGACGAAGATGACGACGAGGAGCGCAAGCTCTTGCTTAGACTGCGTGAGGAACGCATGGCCCAGCTCAGAGTCAAGGAGAAGCGTGCGCGCTTTGGAAGGGTGTATCCCATCTCTCGAGTTGACTATACTAGAGAAGTCACAGAGGCTTCCAAGCAGGATCCAGATCGGCCACAGGGCGCAGACACGGGGCCGGAAGGAGAGACCAGCTCCTCGTCGAAAGGCACCTCGATCGTATGCTATCTCTATAAGGATGGGTGAGTGCTTCGCTAGTCTAGTGATCGCTGTTTTCCGTCGTCTGACGAACGTCTTGTTGTTCTTACCCTCAGCATGGAAACATGCAAACTGCTTGGAGGCTACCTCGACACTCTAGCCGCTAAGCATCCCTCAACCAAATTTGTCTCCATTGTAGGCGACAAGGTCAGTCCTGGACCTTTATGATATGCGACTCTGACCTTCCGAAGACTCTGACATCTTCTCCTTTGCATTCATTTAGTGCATCCCAAATTATCCGGACCGCAACTTGCCCACTCTTCTGATCTACAAGAACGGAGATTTACATCGACAGATTGTCGGGCTCCGACCAGAAATTGGTCTCGATGGCATGAACACAAAGCTAGCGGGTGAGTCACGAGCGGCAAGCCTTCTTGCGTAGTCCATGTCTCCAACTTCGCTGATCCACTTTTTTTCCCTCTTCTCTGGCTTGACCACGAGCAGATGTCGAACTCTTGCTGACAGCAGTAGGAGCAATCGAGCGACCAAATCCTTCCAAAGCAGATGCAAACGAGTCAACAGCGATGCGGGATCAGGAAGATGATGAGGACGGTAGCGGTGCTGGGAGAACGCGGGGGATTCGGCATGCAGGAATCGGGGCAGGGACGGGGGCTTCAAGATCGACAGTGCGGACGCAGGAGGAGGAAGATGCAGACCTTGACTGGGATCTATGAGAGAGAAGAGAAGTACTGTTGCTGACGAGGATGAATGCGAATGCACACTTGAGAAAGCGCCTTCATTCCATTCGAGAATACTTCGAATCAGTCTTTCCTCATTCTCAGTCTGGGATCCATATGTCAACAGCCCCTATGAGGCAACTGAGAATCAACAGCTAGACTATCCTTACTCCTTCTGCCGTCATCTCAGCGTTGCTGGAGCGTTTGTAGAATTCTTCGCTGCTGCGCACGCAAAGAGCAAGTTGTTGCGCGCACGGATGGTCTGGCTTTCTTCCTTTCCCACGCCTCTCATTGCCTGCGCTGCCGGTTCCCTTTGTCCTTCTGCGGATTGAACCTTGATGGATTGAGAGCTTCATCACAGTCAGGTCAGCATCGTATAGGAGCAACAACAACACCTTGGAAGACAATCAGAGATCCGAGTCATGAGTGAGGTGACAGAGTGGGATCCATCCCATCTCTTTCAGGCGCTGACGCCTGATCCGTCCCCATACGCCATCATCCTCTTGAACGCCCCCATCTCGGACGCGCAGACTTCAACGTTTCTCGATCTCTGGTCCCGAGCGAAGCTGCGACTCTGTGCCGATGGAGGCGCCAACCGACTCCTAGAGGCCTTTCCTCCATCTGAGAATGTTATATCGGGCTATACTTATACGTACGACGAAGTCAACAAGGGCAAGGAGAACCATGTATACATTCCCCCGCCGCATGAGATCCGAGGTGATCTGGATTCCATCAGACCTCGCACTCGTGAATTTTTTGAGAAGAGGGTGAGCATCCTTCACGCCGTGCCCTTTGGTTCGCTCAACTCGATTAACATTGGCTCATATCCAAATGATCTGCGCGCGTAGGGCGTCAGTGTCATAGAGCGGCGCTCTCAATACGCTACCGATCTCCAAAAATGCGCCAAGGCCGTCGAGATCTTTGAGGCCGAATCATCCTCCTCGGCTTCCCACACAGAGCTCGAGCTCGTCATCTACGGTGGTCTCTCCGGTCGATTTGACCAGACGGTACATACCTTGCACGTGCTCTGGACACTGGGTGCGCCGCTGCCGCATCCATCGGCTGAAAGTGCATGGGAGAAGGACCGAGACGAAGATGCAAAGCTCAAGAGGAGGAAGAAGACTTGGGTCGTTGGCGAGCAATGTCTTGTCTGGGTCTTGCCTCCGGTGAGTCTTTACTTTCGATGAGGCACCGAAAGGTTCGGCTTCGCGTGCTTAGTTCTCTCAATTTTTCCGCTGTCGAAACATGTGCAGGGTCGACACCGCATCCAAGCCAGAACTCCACCTCTAGGACCCACTTGTGGCATTTTGCCCTTGGCATCTTCGGAGGGCGCAAAAGTGACAACCCGAGGTCTGCGCTGGGATATCGGTACGTCCTTGCCAGCCTGCCTTCCGCATACACTCTCCCTGCTGATGCCCGTCTTTCATGCTATGCTTACTGACGTACAGATGCGAGCATGCCGACTTCCTTGCCTGACTTTGTATCAACATCGAACCAGATTCCATTCGATGACAGTGGGAGAGCAACGATCGATCTGGAGACGGACAAGACAATCTATTGGAGCATAGAGCTGCAGGAGTCTTGAGCCCCCAGATGGCTACGTCTATTCTTGTACCGGAGCAATCAACGAGATATTCAGAACAAGAGCTCGGACTCTGGAAACGTGATCAGAAGCAGTTGAGATTGCGACGATGCGTGGCGAGGGTAAGAGGAGGACATGATGTCAGAGAGAGGATAACCCGGAAGCGGAACATCAGGTTCGAGGAGGAGAGAGGGCTGAATGGAACAGTGCTGCGAAGACCTTCTGCGTGCAGTGGCTGCGAGAAGGAACGCACTCAGCAAGGAAGAAGGCCAGAAGGACCTGAACTCATGCGCACCTTTTACAACACTTGCTCTGCTCACTTTCCACCGAAGCCATGGACCTTTGTCTTGTCGTGGAGCTTCTTGAGGTTGTTGTTGTGGAGGAAGTGGTTGCGATCCTTTTCCTGCACAAATCTGAAGGTCCGATGGACAGTCAGATCGGCGGATTTGAGAGTATGGTCACTCAGATGCGAAAGAAGATTGAACTTGCGCTTCATGTCTTCGAGTGCAATCGAAGCCGGAGTGCGTCCGGTCCCGTCGTACACCAAATGGTTGAGCGGCACCGCTGAGACGGAAATGCTGAACATCAGCAGGATGAGAATGCTGGCAGACTGCATGTTGAGGCACTGAAAGGATCACGGTTTGGACTCTGTCGGATGTTGATGCGATACACCTGGCACAGAAGAGTGGTGAAGCAGGGAAAGTGAGCTGTCCCAAGAATGCAGACTTTCTTTATCCCTTCCAGTCGTTCCAGATGCACTGGAGTTGCTGCGGAGGATTGGTCCGGTCGCATTCTGCTTGGCTGCGGGACTCCACGCCCTGCAGTGCTGAGGAAGAAAGGTCAGGAGTGCATCTGAGTCCGTTCGGTCTTACGCAGATGGAAACAGAGAGAGAGAGAGAGATCAGCTGGGGCTCAGGTCGGGCCCGCTCTGAGAGCAGGCGGGGCGCTGCGATTTCTCATTAACGTCTTCTCTGTCGAACGGAATCAGCTCCCAGGTTCGGATGCAAAGTGAGAGGTGATGCGCTGGAAGTGTCCACGCCGGCCTATGTACTTTCAAGACATGGTCGTCTCCATCAGCATCGAAGGTACGAGTGCCCAACTTGGGATCACAACAACGAATCTTAGCCGCACGTGACGCTCGACGCGTTCGGACGCGACCTCCTCTTGCAACTTTTTGGGACCTGACAGATCGAATACCACTCGACATCCATTAAGCAAGATACCACAACCAGCAAGATCTTCATCACCATTCAAGCATACCCGGTTCCCATCCGCCAAAAGACTCTATCTCCGTGTATAACAGTCAGCACCTTGTACAGTTCGAACTACCACTTATTTCAATAGTTCTCACGACCTGCCGCAGTAATAATCGCCCTTCACAGCTTCATCGGGTATGGACATCAATTTCTTACAACAGATATGCGACTCCGCAACACCTCGTGACTACCTCAACAAGCTCGCTGAGCTGCGGCACTCCATCGAACAGACGGCAGCATTGACCGGCGACACCAGCGTTGCGTCCACTAAAGACTACCGAGACGACTACCACAGCGGCCTCAAGAGAGGGGATCGCAGCAGCTTAGCATCAAGCACCAACAGCGACAACAGCGTCGGCGAACTCAGTCTCGACAGACTCAGAGCTGCGGCTGACGCCGCTACGTCGGCAGCAGATGAGTCGGGCTCGCCTGTCTCAACGAGCTCGGTGCATCGAGTCGCTGTCGACCCCACGCCAATCACCTGCTGCTGCGCCCAGGATGACTGCACGAAACTACACGATACCAGACGTGACCTCGACGCTATCCTTGACAATGTCGAGTTTGGCAGACGTGAGTACAGCCATGTTCCTGTTTCTCAAGTCAGAGCCTCAGCTGATTATGCGCATACATTTGCTGGATGCAGAAATATTCGCAGAGATGCTCGACACCTTCACGAGGTTACAGGGCATGAAGGAAGAGGCAGACGAGGCAAAAGCAGCTGCAGAGGAAAGACTGGCGGAAGCCAAGTCCCGCATTCAGGACCTGGAAGCTCGGGCTGATCGCAATCGATACGGCTCACCACCACCACCGAGCGCTTGGCCGGCTGTAGCCTCCCCAGGGCCGGATGGCGAGCTGCCACCTCCAGAGCTTGCGCGGACCAGGCGGACTTCTGCATCGCACCAGCTACCACGACGCCCAGGCAGACCTTCTACTGGAAGGACGGTGTCCACCACTGCCCCCTTCGGCACCAACACTCCCGGATCGAGCTCAAACGACCTCGCTAGCGCCGCTGGCTCTGGATCAGCAGCAAGCGGGGCCGATGCCGCTGCTGTCCACATCAGCCGTAGTACGACTCCCAGCGTTCCAAACCCGGACGGCTCTCAGTTACCAACGGCGGCCAGCTTCCGCGTCCTGGAGCTCGAGGAAGCGATTCAGGCGCGCGACTCTACGATTGAGGATCTCAACATGCGCCTAATGTCTCAGGGTGAGGAGTATCAGCGTCGTATTGATGAGCAGGAGAACATCATCACGTCTCTGCAGTCGGCGTGCGACAAGGCGCAAACAGACGCGCGCAAGGCCGACGATTATTGGGCGATGTTCGAAGAGCAAGCTAGCTTACGAGAGGAGCAGGAGAAGCAAGTCAAGGGGCTGCAGGACGAGAAGTCCGGTCTGCTGGTGGACATTGAACGATTGGAGGGCGATGTCGAGACGTGGGAGACGCGGGCAAATGAGCTGGAAAGGAAGGAGAGGGAAATTAATGGGCAAGCGACTGCATTGAAAGGCTTGCTGGAGAAGAAGAAAGGTGAGTAAACCTAGGACGGATTCCGACCTACCTCTATCCGACCCCTCTGACTCTGATATATTGCGAACCCTACAGACGAAGTTGCTGAGCTACAAAAAGAGAACAAGGCCCTGAATCAAGAGAAGGACCAACTCACACGAACAGTCTCCGCACTTGAGATTGAGGACGATATAGCCAACAAGCTCCGGGCTCAAATACAAGACGGAGCCGTCAAATACGCCAACCTGCAGAACGAGCTGCGCGCAGCAAAGAGTCGATGCAATGAGCTCGAGGGAGACCTGGCCCAACTCAGGCTGGAGATCGATGCGAAAGAGGGCGAGCTGGCGGAAGCTCATCAGCTGGATCAGCTGGATGGCGCGACGGGAACAGTCAACTCGGACCGATTTGCGAGCTATAGCAAATCGGTTCACAGCCAACTGGCAGCGGCGAAACGCGACGAGGAAGAAGCAAGACAACAGCAAAGAGATCAACAGCGGCCTCAAAGCCCTGGGGACGAGAACCTATCCCAAGACACGGATACGGATCAGTCATATGAAGAGATTGTCACTACTGTGGTGAAGAAGGTGAGCATACACGCAAACCGCAGACGCTGTACCACGCACTCGCCACTGACTTCTAATTATCTGCAACGACAGCGCGTTCCTCGACGAAAGAGTCGTACGGCATCGAGTCCGCTACTGGAGCTTTTCGAACCTGCTCGAGAAGACGGCGCGGAAAGTGACGAAGAATCTGTCACGACACAACTGGCAAGGTCCCCTCACCTCCGACAAAGCAGCAGTGGTGGTGCCAACACGGACCCTGCGCCCCGATCGGAAGACTCGGAATCCAATTCGACTGTATCCCAAGAGGAAGAAAGCGAGAAGGTTGCTTCCTCACTTCATCGCTCAAACAGCCAACACGCGAAAGTCACACGAGCGTGGCTTCAGAGCGTGGCTCGGATGGTCCCCTCTGGCACGGCTCTGTCTGGCCTGCTGCAGGAGCGGAACCCATCGACTCCCCATCAGCCTGTGCTCATGGCTGCTTCAGCATCACTCCTACTCGGCGTCTACATCGGCTCGATCTTGTTTGGGTCCGGAGACGACTCGAGTGCGTATGGAGATGCGGTCCTTCTCGGACTTTACCATCACCAGTACGCAGCGCTGCCGGAGACGACCTCTGCGCGGCTCTGGCGGCTTGTATTCGGCACGACAAAGGTGATGCGCAGGTCAACAGGCTACTAATTTAAGCATTTGATACCCCCCCCC